>SJYC01017683.1:0-18527 GCA_006408675.1 Madoqua kirkii | reverse complement strand
AGTTGCTAAGCTGTGTCTGACTCTTTGCGACCCCATGGACTGCAGCACGCCAGGCTTCCCTGTCCTTCACCATCTCCCAGAGTTTGCTCAGACTCATGTCAGTTGAGTCTATGATGCCATCTGCAAGAGTGGCTATGGGAAAACCCATGTGGGCCAGCCCTGGACCAACCTCTGCATTCAGAGAGTTACATCCACTGCCTCTCCTTGGGCTTTTATTAAAAAGAGGTGATTTCTCATTCTTTGCTTTTGGATTCTAAAGGTCTTCTGAGTGGCTTTTAAGCTATGGAAATTACGTTAAATCTCATAGAGTTGATCACTTTTTATAAACTTCTCATGATCTTGATTTCTTTTTAACCTTTAGAATAAACAACATAGCTCTGAATCCTATAAAGGAAAAGAAAAAAAAGAGGTGATTTCAACCTGATGGATAAATCTGAGGGGACTGGGTCTTTAAGTGGACTGTGCATCTTTGCAGAGGAGCCTGCTGCCCAGAGGCCAAGGAAGTGAGAAGCTGGACAGCGTCAGCCATGGGGGAGGGGGCGGAGGTCCTTCTTCCTCGGGGCATGGAGCCCAGGGGTCCGCAGAGTGAGGAGGAGGATGGCTAACGGCAGGCTTTCTTCCTTCCCCAGTTTGTCAGAGGTGGTCCTGTCCTCCCCGACATGGCCAGCTCCGTCCACTGTGCGTCTGAGGGAAGCCCTCCTGATCACCATCATCACTGCCTGCTGGAGGATGGTCATGTGCTGGAGCACGCAGGAATGGTGCTGCGTCTGAATCTGGCACCAAGCGCAGGCAAGGAGAGGTTCACGTGGTGAGATCTGCCTTGGGAACCACCCTCTCCAAAGCCGACATCCTTTAATGCTTCCTGTGAGATTCACGAGCAAGGTTCTGAGCCTGCTCACCAGCGCTTCCTCCTGCCGTGGACCCTCAATACCTGGGTGGTTAACAAAGGCCACGAACCACGGACGCGTCCTCTCAATGAATCCATCTGGGACTGCGGGGATGGAGAGCGGGTTGGGGGCTGCTGGCCCAGCTCTGACAAGGCTCCTGTTTTGATCTGTTTTGAGACAGACAGGGACCCTGGAAGAGCCCCCTCACACACCTCCATAGGTCAGCTTAGGGATGTATTCACTCTCTGCTCCCATCAGACTGTTCTTTCTGGCAACGGAGCTGCAGGCTGAAACAGAGGATATGATGCTGGTACTTTCCTGAGGGTCCAGTGGTTAAGATTCTGTGTTTCCATTGCAGTCGGGACATGGATTCGCTCTCTGGTCGGGGGACTAAGATCCCACAGGGCTTGCAACATGGCCAAAAAACATAAAAGGGATGCTATCCCGAACAAAGCGGTGCACCCCCCTCTTGTTAGAGTCCTTTGAGAAACTGTGCATTTGATTCCTTACAGGATAGTTTCCCGTCCCCTTGTCCCCGGCCCTAAGCATCAGGCAGGTGGCTGGTGCGCCTGTAGACGTCAGTGGATTCCCGCCTTCTAAAAGCAATCGCGTGGTGGCCTCAGTCCTGAGAGGCCACTGAGTTTCGAACATTCTGGTCTCTTAATGTTATGAAAATATGCTGTTTATTTTTTTTTAACTAAGGGAATAAAGACAGGCAAAGAAAGAAAGGGAGAAATGCGAGTTGAACCTAAGACGACTTTTTTTTAAAGTCGACTGGTAGGCACGACAGAAGTCTGGCAAAGATAAATCCACAGAGTTCAAACGTATAGCGCTTACTTTCCCTTTGCATCAAAGCAAAGCAAGCATCAGGAAAGCCCACAGGCAGAGCTAACCTCCTCAATTGATCCCTTTCCCCCCTCACTGACTGCTGGGGAACGTAGACGCCTCAGCCTCTTAAATAACGCTCGGAACAGCGGGCCAATTGTGTGGCTGGGCCAGCGCTGCCCCAGGTAGCTGATAACTTCCTGTGTTGAAATGATGGCTTGGAGATTTCATCCTGATATCCCCGCTCACCAGGAAATATCCCCTTACAGACCTGCCATTTCGTAAAGTAATCGGTGAGAATGCCATTAAAGTCAATGTCTTAATTAAGCTAAGCATTAGCCAAGGAATTACAGGCATCTGAAGGCTTAGACGGCTGTGGGATCTCGTTTCAAGAGGCGGAGGAATGTGGAAGGTGGAGGACTGGGAACTCCGAGGGAGGCGCCCACTGCCACGTAGAGCCAGGCCGTCAAGGTCGCCCGGGACGTCTTCGGCAGGGCTGCTCACACCTCTGCAGGGCGGGCTGAACCCAACCCTTCTCAGCGTCTCCAGGTTCCTCTTTTTTCAAACTGATTTTTAGATGGGTATAGCTGCTTTACGATGCTGTGTCAGTTTCCGCTGTACGGACAAGTGAATCGGCTGTGCGTATGTGTGCGTCCCCTCTTCTTTAATTTCCTTCCCGTTTAGGTCACCACAGAGCATTGCTGTACGGTAGGTTCTCACTAGTTATCTATGAATAACGGCATCAGTAGCATATATATGTCAGTCCCAATCTCCCAGTCCATCCCATGGCCCCTTTCCCTCCTCGGTGTCCATACGTTTGTTCACTACATCTGGGTCTCTATTTCTGGTTTGCAAGTAAGATCTTCTGTACCATTTTCCAGATTCCACAAACATCTGAATGAGCGTCTCCACGTCCATCTCCAGCCTCTTTTACACGTTTCCTTGCCTGTTCTCAGCCGTTCCTCTTCGCCTGTGTAGACGCCTGGGGGCCGATGCTGGCATGTGGGACCTGGGACCGGCTGGCTCGGTCTCTCCCGGGACCCACATCTGAGGGAAGCTGAGGTCACGCAGGTTGGCCGAGGTCCTCTCATTCAGGGAGTGATGTGCCTCGGGTGGAGGAAGGCACTTGGTTCCCCTGACCTGGCCGCACTTCCACCGCACCCAGACCCCCAGGAACACCTGGGAGTTCTCTGCCTCTCACTTCCAGGTACTTAATTAACTGTTCTGTTCTCAGTTTTCAACTCTGGAAAATGGGATTTATTCTCCAGTGCCTAGCTGGAGTGAGCCAGTGACTTGGTAACAACCAGCTGTCAAATATAATCAGATGTAACTTTGAATGGTCATAGCACCAAACCGGGGGTCTAAGACCCGGGTCCTGGCCTGGCCGACCGCACTGAATTGTCCATGCAGGCAGGTGGTGAAGGAGGGGCACAGATGCCCAGTCACTGCTCTTTCTGTCTCTGCCTGAGATCCTGTTTCATAACTTGTGGTTCCTCTGGGAACCTTGGCTGTGGGTGCCTGCCTCCTGACCAAGACCCAGGGCTGTGCAGAGGCTCTGAACTGACCAGAGCCTCCAAGCCTCCAGACTTCACTCCCTGAGGCCGAGGTTGTAAACCTTGCTGTGGGCATCAGTTAGCTTTTGCTGTCGTTCAGTCACGAAGTCGTGTCTGAATCTTTGTGACCAGCCAGGCTCCTCCGTCCATGGGATCTCCCAGGCCATTTCCTCCTCCAAGGGATTTTCCTGATCCAGGGACTGAAGCAGCCTCACCTGCACTGGCAGGCAGATTCTTTACCCCTGAGTCACCAGGGAAGCCCATCGGTTACCTAGTGCTGTGTAACGAATGACCCCTCAAGCGTCGTGCCTGAAGGCAGGAGTACAAGACCCTTTTCTCAGTTTCTGAGGGTGAGGAACTGGGAGGGGCTCCAGGTGAGTGGCCCTGGCCCTGGGTCTGTTGTGAGGTTATGCTTGAGGTGTGGCTGGAGCGTCCTCATCTGAAGGCTTGACGGGGGCTGGGGGAGCCACCTCCAAGAGCCTCATGTCCTCACCCACGGGCCTCCCCTCGGGCTGCACGAGCATCCTCACAGTGTGGCGGCCGGCTGCCCCGGAGCCAAGGTCCCATGGAGGACCCGGCCTCTCCAGCGCATCCCGCTCACCGTGGGAGGGACCTACGCAAAAGCACAAACAGCAGGCGGCCGGCGGGCCCCTGCCCTGGCCTCTTCCCCAGGGTCTTCGTCTCTGGTTGCAGGAGACCAGTGGTTGGGGTGGGCACGCCTTGGGACCCCTCCACAACCAGTCGGTCCCCAAGGCCTCTGGCTCCTGCGCCTGGAGTCCAGGGTGCTTCTCTGGGCAGAGAAGCAGCCCCCCTACTTCCGCCTGCCTGTGAGTCCTGAGAGAGTCCAGGGACCCAGAGGTCCCTCAGGCTTTGACCAGGTGGACGCAGATATCTTCCTAAGCCCTCCCCTCAAGGTTTCCAGTACCTGCTTCTCCCCTCCATATGGAGGGGCTGCACGACAGGGTATAAACCCCAGCTATGAACTCACTGTCCAGCCAATGGCCCTCAGGGTCTGGCAAGGGCGATGAGTAACCACTGACCAGAGCTTCCCAGACTTGACACTGACTGTGACTGGACCCACCGGTGGTCCCCTAGCAGGAGCGAGGTGGGCTGTGCTGCCTGGGGGAGGGGAGCCACAGTCCTCCTTTCTGAAGCTCCTTGTCAGGGCGGGATGGTCATCCAAGCTGAGGGTCGGTGCTGTGGGACTCAGGTGACCTGTAGAAAGGATCCCATCTCCCTGGTCGGACTCCTGGGGAAGTTCTCCGTCAGACCAGGACTAGTGGGTGTTTGCCCACAGCGCCAGGGGCAGAGCCCAGGGGCTCCCACCTGGGGGACACCTGTACTTACGCCAAGATCAGAAGTGACAGTGGCTCGAGGCTGTTTCTTTTCTAAACAGAGGAACTGTGGCTGCGTCACAATAACAACAAGAAGTTCAAGTGTCGGTCACTCAGTCGTGTCCAACTAGGGTAGCCCGCCAGGCTCCTCGGTCCATGGGATTCTCCAGGCAGTAATACTGGATTGGGCTGCCATGCCCTCCTCCAGGGGATCTTCCTGACCCAGGGACAACAGTAGAAAACAACTGGAAAAATTCTGGCCAGGTGCGGTCAGCTCTGCACGCTCGGCCTCTGGTTGCATCTGCCTGGAGCGACCGCCAGGCGAGAGGAAGAGTCCCACGCGGCTCCCTCACCCACAGGGGCAAGTGCAAGTGCAAGTGCAAGTGCAAGGCCCGCCTCCTGCCCGGCTTCCCTGGGGGTGGGGGCGGGGCAGTGCATCTCCTGCCTGGAGGGATGGACGCATAGAGTCCTTCTCTTAGGCTGTGCTTTCCACTGACCTGTGTCCCCCCAAAGATGTGGGGGTCATAACGCTCAGGACCTGTGGGTGTGGCCTAGTCGGAAGCAAGGTCTTTGCAGATGATCAAGTTAAGATGAGGTCACTAGGGTGGGTGCTGATCCCACGGGACTGGGGTCCTTATAGGAAGAGGTCAGGACGCAGACACACACAGAGGCACGCCCCTGTGAGGGCACGGGGAGGAGGTGGCCATCTGCACGCCCAGGAAAGAGGCCTCAGGAGGACCAGCCCTACCAACACCTGGGTCTGGGATTCCAGCCTCCGACTGGGAGAAATAAATGCCGTTGATTAGGGACCTGCTTGGGACTGTCGCTGCGTCCGAGCAGACTGGTGTATCTTGTGAATCAGCCTTCGTCCTGCTCAGAGGCTGTGAGCTGGAACCACCCTTTGGAGAGATGCTGTCCCAGGGACAGAGGACGGGGTGATCAGCCTGCCTGGGCAAAGAGGGCACAATGCTGGGGGCCTCCCGTCCCCTCTCCCATCACCAAGGCTTCTGGTTGGGAGGTGGGGGCGGCCTCCACACACCTGGATTTGTGTGCAAGTCGAACCCAGTCCTGGAGGAGACTCAGACACACATGCCAGAGCCTGGGTTGGGCTGGGCTGGGCTTTCCCAGCCCGAATCTGAGACCGCAGCAGGAATCGAGGTGGCCGTGGGCAGCCCTGCAGATAGCATCCCCTCCATCCTCACCTGGGGGGCCAGTTTCAGGCCCAACCTGACAGGTCCTCTTCCTGCTGCAGCCCCAGAGGAGGGGACCCAGAAGCTGGACCCCAGGTGGAGCCTGGGTCTGCCCCTTGCCTTGGGATGATGGTTAAAACCAGGTGCTAGAGAGGGCTAGGTGGGTCACAGCACCCCTCACCTGGTGGCCCTGAGTCGGAGAGTCGCTGGGCGGGGCTGGCTCTGTGCCCCGCCCCCACCTGCCTCCCTAGGGTCTGGTGGTCACCGGGTCTGGGACACATTAGGGGCCACTTGCTGTCATTGAAGGGAAATGTCTGTGATGAAGCTGGTGGACAGCTGAGTCAGTGGTCACGAGAGGCCCCGTGCGGTGGTCAGGCTGTGCTGAAGCTAGCCGGACCTCAGGGCTGGAGGGAGATGTGAGGACCATTCTGGGGTCCCTGAACTTCAGGTAGACTGGCAGGGGCCTGTCACCCCTCCACCGGTCACTGCTCCCTGGGGGTGGAGGTGCCGGCCTGCTGCCTCTAAGGGAAGAATCTCTGGCTTCTTCTGGTAGCAGACAGATCTTTGTCTCCCTGGGCCATTGGCCAGGACAGGTGGATGCGACGGTCTGAGGGTTGCAGGGGGCTGTGGCGGGTTTGCCTGGCTCCACGTTAAGTGTTTTCCGCATTCTCCCATTCACCCCCTTGACAGTCCCCTGCATGATGTCAGCCTCCATTTTATGCCTTTTGATGACTCTCCAAGGTCTCTGGGACCAGCCGAGTCCTCCATCTTCATTCTTGCCCTGGAGACCGCTTCCCCACGCTGTCTCCTAGGAGGACGAGTGGCTGAGAGACACAGTCCCTGCCTTTGGGAATTTACATCCAGCCGAGGAGACACAGGTTGAAAGTCCAGGAGGCAAGAAGACCTTCAGAGGGGTGCCCTGGCCACCCCTCATCCCCGCAGGCTGGACAGGAGTGACTCCCGCAGGCTGGAGAGGAGTGTGGAGCCAAGGAGGCAGACCCAGAGGCTAGAGGAAGCTCCCCATGGCCCTCCCTGTGGGTGGGGACCACAGGGAGAGGCCGGGAGAGCCATGCTCCAGAGGCCCGTGCCCTTGGCCACTTTCCCAGGGCTGCCTGAGCCTCGTGCCTCGGAGCCTTCCTGCCTGCGTCCGTCAAGCATTCCTTGCATGCCTGGCATTGTGCAGGCAGCTCTCACCTGGAGGGGCACTGGGGGCAGCTCTGAGAGAAGAGGGCAGGCCACTCACTGGCCAGCTGGCTGAATCCACTCGGGTTTGTTTAAAGCTTCCAGGTGATCCTGAGATGTAGCCACGTTTGAGAAGCACTGGGCAGCTTCTCAGGCTAGGAGTGGGGCATGTGCCCTCCGAATGAAGGGTCCCGCTGCCCTCAGGAGATGCTGGGGTCTCTGCCTGTTCGTAATAGACCAGGGGACTCCACAGCCACGGGCCAGTTAAGACCCCAGGTCCCAGGAACCCACGGAACCTCCCGCAGCCTCTTTCAGAAGCAGCAATTCAATCTCAGTAGGGGAAGAGAGCAAACCTTGTTTGGCCAAATTTAGCGCTTTTCTTGATTCTGAGTGTTCTCACAATGAAACAGAACGGGACGCAGGGGGCGGGAGAGGATCTGAATTCATTTATAGCTGCCGAAACGTGATTCAAAGCAAAGATGGCTTAGATGGGTCTATAATAGAAACACCACAATCCCCTTAGACAGACACAAAGCATTTTGATGATTTCAGTATAAATGAATCTGGTGCATAAGGATTAAATTTCTCTCAAAATACTTGAGCTTCTAAAAGGGTGAGAAGAAGCAGCAGCACTGCGAGGAACATGACTGCTTTTGGAGAATTTTTCAGGGTGGAAATGAAGCTGGTTACAGCGCCCAGAAGTGGGTCCTTATTTGTTTCCAAGTGTCTGGGGAAGCAAGATGGCACTTGCAAGGAGCATTGTTCTTCTCTTGTAGATTAGGGTCTGACTCTTGGTGACCCCATTTTACTTTATTTTTAAAATAATTTATTTATTTATAGCTATGATTTTTCCAATAGTCACGTACAGATGTGAGACCTGGACCTTACAGAAAACTGAGCTCAGAAGAACTGATGCTTTTGAACTGTGGTGCTGGAGAAGACTCTTAAGAGTCCCTTGGACTGCAAGGAGTGCAAACTGGTCAATCCGAAAGGAAATCAACCCTGAATTTTCATTGAAAGGACTGATGCTGAAGCTCCAATACTTGGGCCATCTAGTGTGAAGAGCCAACTCTTTGGAAAAGACCCTGATGCTGGGAAAGATGAAAGGCAGGAGGAGAAGGGAGCAACAGAGGATGAGGGTTGGATGGTGTCACTGACTCAGTGGACATGAGCTTGAGCAAACTTGGGGAGATAGTGAAGGACAGGGGAGCCTGGCGCGCTGCTGTTCATGGGATTGCAGAGTCATACAGGACTTAGCGACCGAAACGACGACAGCAAGTCATTTCAGCCGCGGCGGGTCTTGGTTGCCGCGGGGCTTCTCTCCAGCTGCGGTGCTCACGCTTCTCAGCACAGCGGCTCCTCTCGTTGCAGAGCACGGGCTCACTTTCGGTGGCGTGCGCGTGACCTTAGCTGCTCTGTGGCACATGGGATCTTCCTGGACCTGGGATCGGTTTCATCTTCTGCACTGACTGGAGAAGGAAATGGCATCCCATGCCAGTATTCTTGCCTGGACTATCCCATGGACAGAGGAGCCTGGCAGGCTACAATCTGTGGGGTCGCAAGGAGTCGGACACGACTGAGCGACTAAACCCCCACCACCATTGCACTGGCAGGCGGATTCTTCACCACGAGGCCACCAAGGAGGCCCCCTCATTTCACTGTAACTGCCTCTCGAAACAGCCCGTCTCCAAATACAGCTACATGCTGAGGCGCTGGGGGTCAGCACCTCAAAATATGAAATTTGGTCCGTGGCTGCAGTTCAGCCCACGATCCTTTCTGTCCGCCTGATTTGTTGGGGTCATCGCAGACGAGCTCTCATGTTTCTCCCCATTCTAAAGCTCCCAGAGCCTGTCACAATCACGTGAAAACTAACTGCTTCATTAAAAGTGTATCTCAGAGAGGAGGGAGCCCTCCTCCCCTGTTGGTGGCAGCCCTTTGGAAGACAGCATGGAGGTTCTTCAGAAAACTAAAAGCAGAATTACCACATGAGCCAGCAGTCCCACTCCTGGGTGCATATCGAGACAGAACAGCAATTCAAAGATGCGTGCGCCCCTGTGTTCACAGCGGCGCTATTTACAATAGCCGAGATGTAGGAACAACCCAAATGTCCACCGACTGATGAAGGGATGAAGAAGATGTGGTGTGGCTGCAACTAGAGTTTATCACGCTAAGAGAAGCACGTCAGAGTGAGAAAGACAAGTGCCAGGCTATCCTGTCACTTGCACGTGGGCTCTAAAATACGACACGCAGAGTTACGGACCTAGAGAAGAGACTTGTGATTCTCAAGGGGGTTGGGGTTGGGGGAGGGATAGAGGGAGAGGTTGGGGTTAGCAGATGTCGGATGGATAAACCCCAAGGGCTACTGTAGAGCGCAGGGAGCTACGTTCCATATCCTGTGATAAACCATAACGGAAAAGAACGTACAGATGAATGTATCTATGTGTATAACTGAATTACTTGGCTGTTCAGCAGTAATTAACACAGCACTGTCAATCAGCTCTCCCTCAATAAGGAAACACACATATACACATCCGTGTGCTGTATCTCACAGAGGAAATGGAAGTCTGACTTTACTGTATGAGGGAGGTGGGCAGATACTGTAAGCGAACTTTGCTTTCATCTATCAGAGCAAGAAATTCCGTCTGAACAAGACAAAGCAAGGATGGCAGCGCCTCCTGACTCACCGTTTTGTGAGCGTCTGTACTTACGTAGGACATTTCATGCAGCTGAATTTTTAGAAATCCACAGAAATCAAAACAGTGAGAAGACCTTTCCCATTCTACAGTTGTAAGGAATCCTTCCATGTTTTCTTCTGACCCTTCGATGATTTGTTTCACGCACATGAGTTCGTGTAATTCCGTGATGACCCTGTTTTCCTTTTTTCCCTTCTCCCCAACTCTCTCCCCGCCAGTAGCCACCAGCTTGTTCTCTGTTGTCTGTGAGTTGTTTCTCTTTGATTTTCTTACTAGTTTCTTTTATCTATTTAGATGGTTCTGTTTTTTAGAGTCCACAAGCAGGTGAGATCATACAGTATTTGTCTTTCTCTGTCTGACTTAGTCCACACGATGCCCTCCAGCTCCATCCGTGCCACTGCCGATGGCCAGAGCCCATTCTCTTTTTGTGGCTGAGGAGTGTTGCATTGTTTATCTGTATGGCCCCCACATCATTCATGGACGTGTGTGAACGTCCGTTCATCCGCTGATGGACATTGAGGTTTCTTCCGTATCTTGTCTATTGTGAGCAGTACCGGTATGAACATCGGAGGGCATGTGTCTTTTCAAATCAGTAGTTTTGCTAGTCTTCGATATGTGCCCGAGTGTGGGATTGTTGGGACGTATGGTGGTTCTGTGTTCAGTGTTTTGAGAAGCCTCCATAGTGTTTTCCATACTGACTTCATGCATTTGCATTCCCACCAACAGCGCAGGAGGTTTCCCTTTGCCCCACACCCTGACCAACCTGTTACTCATGTTCTTTTTGGTGATGGGCATGCTGACAGGTGTGGGACGATTTCTCACGGTGCTTGTGATTTGCATTTCTCCGGTGATTAGCAATGCTGAGCATCTTTTCGTGTGCAGGTCCTCTTTGGAAAAATGTCTATTCATTTCTGCTCATTTTTAATCAGATTGTTTGTGCTTTTAAATACCGAGTTATTTATATATTGGATGATTCTTTTTTCTTTTCTCATTTGACTTTTTAATCCATTTGTAGTTTATCTTGGCGCACGGGGTAAGTGGCCCATAGGTTGGTCATTTTCTTCCGGCTGATTTGAGGTGCCTTCTCCCTCCTGTCCTACAGTCCTACACATGCCCTGAGTCCATCTGGACCGCCTGTAACTGAGGCTTAGTCCAGTCTGTTTCATTTCTAGTCTCACACTGTTTTAATAAGCCATGTGTTACAATATGTTTTAATATCTGCCAGGAGAATCTCTCTCTTTATTCCTCTTCTTTTTCAGAGTTTTCCTGGCTATCTTTTTAATTCTTCACATGAATTTTAGTATCGCCTTGTCTTGTCAAAGGAAGAGAAGCTGTGTTTTCATTGGCGTCAAGTTAACCTTTTAAATTAGCAAAGGGAGCACTGGCCTCTAGATCTTGGCTTGCTTTTCCAGTTGTTGTCTTTTGTGTTCATCAATAGTTTAGAAAGTTATTTTTTTCATGTAGAGCTTTAAAATTCTTATAATGCTTCATGTCTAGTATTTTATCTTTCTAAAAAAGTACCTAAAAATCATTTTTTTCTTCTAATGCAACTTTGGGTGTTCAAGTATGTGTGTGTGTGAAAGATATAGGTATATATTTAAATGTAACTCTGTTTTCTTGCTCCTTTATGGCTTATAACCACATTTTAACAAATCATGGGGAAATTTTCAGACTCAAAGAAAATTTC
The DNA here is from genome assembly GCA_006408675.1 of Madoqua kirkii. Taxonomy (NCBI): domain Eukaryota; kingdom Metazoa; phylum Chordata; class Mammalia; order Artiodactyla; family Bovidae; genus Madoqua; species Madoqua kirkii. The sequence goes on along the minus strand of SJYC01017683.1, from coordinate 7,176 downwards.
CTGCACATAATAAGACTTTCTCTCCTTTTCAATTTTTATACTTCTAATTTCTTTTCCAATTGCATTTGCCAGTAATTCTGGAACAAATCAATAGCAATAGAGATAATGATTATTGCCTACATTGGTGGGGACAGGATACCTTTTGAGTTTCCTTGTGAAGACTGAGCCTGGCTGAGATGGATATATTATGTCATATTGGGAACATTTCCATCCATTCTTATTTTATCGAATTTTGTCAAATGCTTTTCCAACTATGGAAACAATCATTTAATTCTTCAGCAGTCCAATTAATATGATTGAGTAAGTATATTAGCACATTTCCTAGTATTGTGTTAGGTGTGGCCTTAATGTAGTATTCTTTAATGTGCTTCTAAATTCAGTTTGCTTCTATTTTGTTTTGAATTTTCCCGGTGGTATTTACAAGAGATATTTATCTAAAGCTTTCATCAAGTTTTGGAATCAGTGTTACGCTCGCTTTATGAGAATAATTGGAAAGTGTTCTGTCTTGTTCTCTACTGGAGAGAGTTTTCAACAGTACTGGGAGGAAAGGCTCAGGACTGTTTTATTGTGAGAGAGGACAGGGAAGCCTAGCATGCTGCAGTCCATGGGGGCCACAAAGGCTGGACGCAGCTTAACAGCGGAACAACATACAGGCTTGGTCCTTTTTCGAGGTGGAGGAGTATTCATAAAATTCGCTTTTAAGAGGTATGCCACAGCAAGTATCCTTTTATATCCATCTTTGTACACTTGAGTATATTTCTAGGTTAGACTGATTCCTAGATGTATAATTGCCAGAAAACTGTATTAAGTTTAAGGCTTGATCGGTAGGTCCACATGGTCCCCACCTGGACCAATTTATGCTCCCATCAACAATCGGTGATCCTGGGTGCTGCCAGCCTTGCTCTTCTTTGCCAATTTCGTAGAAAACAAAAGCAAAAGCCCTTATTTCAGTTTCCATTGTTTTAACTAACAGTGAGGTTGGACACTTTTCGTATTTGTACTTGGTTATTGAATGGCTTTTTCTTTGCATTGCCTGCTCATGTGTTTCCTACATTTTCCAATAGATTTTCCTTCTTTTTCTCATTGGTTTTTAAGAGCTCTTTATATATGAGAGATCTTTAACCCTCCCTGGGCTTATGTTATCCTAGGTCAGCCATCAGTCTTCCTGGTGAATGGACTTTGCTATAAAAATTATGTATTTGACTCGTCAGCATCTAAGTTTATTCTCCTGGGCAGAGGCCAGACTGCGGGTGATTCAGCCTTGGGTCATGCAGAGAACTTGAACTTGTGGACTGAACATCCAGAACTAACTTGAGGAACTTGACTCAACTCTTCTGTGTCCAGTTCCAACAAGCTCTTACAGAACTGGAAAAAAAAATCCAAAAAAAAAAAAAAACCCACGCACAAAAACACCAGCCGCTAGAGAACTCCCATTGATCGGAAACATGCCACAGATACATGTAATCCTGGTCATCAAAATTCATTTCCTGAATACGGTCGGAGGAAGCATGGGTCTGTCCCGGGTTCTTTATTCCAAGAAGGGGAAGGAGCCATGAGCAAATTTTGAAAGCCAAAATTCAGCAGGTTTTTCTATCGAGCTCTGTTTACCGATGGATGCACTGTAGATTTTCTGGAGGAAAAATAAACACATGATTGAGATGCAAAAGAATGTTCATGACGTTGCCTGTTGGCTTTCTGCCCAGGGTGTGGCCAGGAATCCTAAGGAGTGCCAGCTCCCGGCTGATAACCACCAGGGGTGGGGTGAACAGGGAGCCATCTGATGTGGGAGCTGCTGGAAACAGTTAGATGTGGTTTGCAAATAGCATTTAAGACAAAGCAAGCCACTGGACCACCACTGGTCCAGACTCATCTCTTCGAAGTCACTTCTTTCCCTTTAAACTTCAGTCCTGGTGGCAAGGAGTGTAATGGCGAGTCAGAGGTGAGTGGAAAGTGTCAGGTACTGGCTGCTGTGTGGGGAGAGCATGGTTTTGCTTCCCAGGATGGATGTTTCTTTATATTCCAGACACTGACCCTGGCAGGGGCGCATCTGAGGCTCCAAGAGACAAAGGTGATGAAGATAACCGAAATACAATCACAGGGACAGCAAAAGGCAAGCATTCGTTACCTGTGGTGGGCCCCCCGGGAAGCCTGGCACAAACTCTCTCCTCTTGCCCCAAGGATGAGGCAGATGCTGTGGCCGGGCACGCCAGTTTGGATGAGGAATGTGAGGTGGAAGGGACCAGCAGCCCTCCCGGGGCTGTGCGTCTGGGAAGTCTGAGCCCAAACCCGCGTTCTCTGCCACACACCTCCCAGGCCCGTCCCTGGGCACGCCCTCCAAAGCCCCAGGACTGTGATGCCCTGAGAACATGAGGTGATGGCTCAGGGCACCTGCTGGGATGAGGTCTGGTTCTGATGGGTCCAGAGACACTGGCTGAGCCTGCTGTGGCATGTCGGGGAAGACGGTGGGTCCTGAAGGATGAGCTGGATTTACCAGAAAGGGCAGGCGGTCGGTGGGAGGAGGGGGGCTCTTCCTGGGTGGGCCATGCTGAGGGATGGAGCAGAGCCGCTGATGATGTTCAGGGGCGGGGAGGGGTCCTGGGTCTGATGGAGCTGGCCTCAGCGCGGAGCCTGCAGGGCCTTCGTTGCCTCACGGCATGTGGGATTTCCCGGACCAGGGATCAAACTTGTCTCCTCTGGGTTGGCAGGTGGATTCCCCGGACCACCAGGGACGTTCAGGAGCGTTACTATTTAAGGCTAAGCACTGATGTCATGATCGGCAGAGTGTTTGCTGGGCCTGTCTCCCTGGTCGTTGCAAAGGAAGTCTGGTCAGTATGAGGTTGAGGAAGCGAGTGTTGTGTGTGTCTACGTGGAGTTATCTGTCTGACACTCTGGTCTGCCTTGTTCACCATCGTCATTTTATCTTTGTGTGTTTGTGCTGAAATTTCAAGATGTTCAGTGCATGACTCAGAAGAAGCAGACTTTACATGAGATGTGGTAACATGAGTTGCTGGGAGACGGGCTAGCTGGTCGGTACAGACGGATAGAAACCAAAGATCATTCTTTCCGAAGATCTAGTTAAATGTGCCCCAAGACACTGGAAACATACAAACGTGTGATGCCACAGAAAACAGAGAGAGGAAAGCCTCACGGCAAAACTGGGGGGAAACGGATGAAACTCCACTCCCGTGGAAGAGAGAGATGGTGTCCTGGGCAAGCACCTGCCAAAGAAACTGGGACTCAGGTTGGGAACCGAGCAACATGTGCTTTCCTGTTGGGATCTCAGAAAAGAAACCCAACAAACATGACTGATTGGCCTGTTCATCTACAAGCACAGCACCTGAACAGATCTTGCCTTGCTCAGAGTTTTTAAAAGCAAGAAAACAAGCTGAAAAGAACAAACTTACTGATATGGGACAAACCAGGAGACATGGGAGAGTGTCCAGAGGACGAAGTGTCGTGGAAACGACCTACAGGATTTAGAAGGAAAAAAATGTCAAGAAGCAGATTAACATGGATGAAACGACAAAAGAAAAGAAAATAGCTGTGTATCAAACCAAGCCTCGCAAAACCCTATAAAACTGCCATGTCTGATTCTAGGCAATTATAGTGCTAAACTGAGCATATATTATATATACCAGACAGAAACAAGATAAATGACCAGGAACTCATGCACTTGATCACAGAAAAGGCAACCGTTTTAAGACTGAATAGCTTGGTTATAATAATAAATGTAAATGTAATATATTTTTTATTCACAAGACTGTAAAATTGGATAAAATAATTGAAAATGTGCCATTTCTATGAAATGCACTTAAGAATAGTTTTCAAGAGGTAGAAAGTAAGTGCGCAGGCACACTGAATGAATGCAAATAAAAAAGAAGGCGTGGATCACAATGATAAAACTGGCCCAAGCAAAATCCCACGACAAAGGCATAAGCAGATCAAAGAAGGCAATCACCTTTGAAAAATGATATACCTCACAATAAAGGCAACTGACCCGAGCCTTTTGGGGATCTATAACTATTCCCCAAAATATATAATGTGAAATCGTTAGAACTATAAAGAGAAAAGGACAGAAATCCACCAAGGTTCACCATCTTTCTTTTTTTTTTTTCATACTTGAATCCCTCCAAAACTCTGAAAAGCAAAAACTGCTTCATAAACCTGAGGCCAAAGAGACAGAAACACTGGACCTGAGCTCACGTGACTCATGTAGAGTTTCACCTCACTCACTGTGAATATTCGTGTATGTCACAGAAGAAATATTATTGAGGCAATCTCTCGGGGTTTTGCATAAAATTCTCTGGTGGCCCAAATGATAAATAATCTCCCTACAATGCAGGAGGCCTGGGTTTGATCCCTGGGTTGGGAAAATTCCCCCAGAGGATGAAATGGCCACTCACTCCAATATTCTTGCCTGGAAAATTCCATGGACAGAGGAGTCTGGGGGGTTAGAAAGCGTTGGACACGACTGAGTGACTAACACTTTCCCTTTTTTTCCACACAGGAATTATCTTTCTAAAAACTAAAAAATTCTGAATTCTAAATCTTTACCCACTCTAATGAATTTGGATAAATGTTTGCGAACCTATGATAAAGAGATTCATGAAATAGGCAAAAAATAGAGCATATGATATAATTGCATATAATGAAGTTTTCTAGATACGTGTTTGTGATAGATATAGAGTAGATATAAAATACAAATACGAAAACAAATATTTTCTGACACTTTCATCATGTTTACATAAATCATTTGCTGTGATTACAAAGCCAGAAAGCTAGAAATTTATAATCCAGATATAGGGTTTTGGAAAACACTCTTCTAAATTAGGACAAAACAGAAGTAAAAATTGAAATCACAGCCATGCTGACGTTTATGGGATGCGGTCAAGACTGCTTTTAGAGACAGATTAAACATTTTTATCAATAAGCTGTAATACGGAGAAAAATAAGAATGAGAATGGGGAGTGGCCCCAGAGGTGGGGATAATTCACCCAGTTCCAGAGAAGGCCGTGTGACCCTCGCTGCTGATATATCCGTTGTGTTTACTGGGAACTTATGATGCGTCCACTGTTGCCTAGAAAAGTGCAAATGGCACAATGGCAGGATAAAGAAAAGGCCGACAACCGGAAAAGACAGTCACCCAGAGGAGAAACTGAAAAGCCATCAAAGAAATATCTCCTCCAAAGGGTGTATTCCGTTAAACCCTCAGTGGTCACCCCTGTCCAATGCAGACTGTTTTTACTAATTAAAAAAAGATAAAAAGTCTCTCTATTTGCACTAAACTACATGCATACCTAAATTCTCAACATAGTTTCAGAAATTCATCAGATAAGATTCCAGAAGAAAAAAAGGCGAGTGGAGTCCAGCTGAGCTTTTTTCCTTTGTTAGGTTTGGCCTCGCAGGGTCTGCGTTTCAGCACGCAGCCTGTTTCTGCTGGTGGTGTGCAGGTTTCCCTTGCTGCAGAGCGTGGGCTCAGTGGTTGTGGCATGTGGCGGCGTGTTACCTGTGGCGAGTGAGACCTTAGCTCCCTGACCAGGTGCTGAACCCATATCCCCTGCATTGGAAGGTGGATTCTCAACCACAGGACCACTAGGAAAGTCCCCAGGTCCAACCGACTTTTAAAAGCATATAGCCGAACCCGGCAGGCTTATTCAAAGAAAGGAAGACGAGCTTAGATTTTAAACCTACGTACATATTTCTCTACGTTGAATTAAAAAGGAAGAAAATCACTATAATCATCCAGATAATGTCCAGCACCTACTTTTACACTCAATGACTAAGCGCTACAGACATTTCTACGTAAGTCCTGAACAGGCCAGAATGTTCCGTTATCGCTGCTGCCCTTCAATATTTTCCCAAAAGTCCTTGCAGAAGTGTAGTTTTGGTAAAAATAAAATAAAATACACCCACTTTGTATAATCTGATTGTCTATCTACAAATCCTAAAATATTCATGATCAGTGAATGTACAAGAATTTGGAAGGTGGCTGGTTAAAAACTAATTATACAAAAGAACACAAAAAACCAATAGCTATCTTGCATACAGACAATAGCCAGGTAGGAAACATAAAACCAATGAAAGACTTATTCACACAATGGCAACCCAGTTTGGAAAATCTTGAGTAATAAGCAAGGAACCTGCAGGAAGAACACCATAAAACAGGAAAAATTTAGAACTTGACTGAGGAACATAAAAGAAGATTTCAGTAACAGAGATTACTTACCTATTAATAGGTTACCTATGGCTTTAAAGATATCAATTCTCTCCCCCAAATAATCTATGTATTTAAAGTGAAGTGAAGTCACGTCCAACTCTTTGTGACCCCGTGGACTGTGGCCTACCAGGCTCCTCTGTCCATAGGATTTTCCAGGTAATAGTCCTGGAGTGGATTGCCATTTCCTTCTCCAGGGGATCTTCCCAACCCAGGAATCGAACCCGGGTCTCCCGCATTGTAGACAGACGCTTTACTGTCTGCACCACCAGACAGGGAAGACAGTAAGGGAAGAACACAATTCAAATAAAATCCCAGTCACAATGGTGTGATCACTCATCTAGAGCCAGACATCTTGGAATGTGAAGTCAAGTGGGCCTTAGAAAGCATCAGTATGAACAAAGCTAGTGGAGGTGATGGAATTCCAGTGGAGCTATTTCAAATCCTGAAGGATGATGCTGTCAAAGTGCTGCACTCAGTATGCCAGCAAATTTGGAAAACTCAGCAGTGGCCACAGGACTGGACAAAGTCAGTTTTATTCCAATCCCAAAGAAAAGCAATGCCAAAAAATGCTCAAACTACCGCACAATTGCACTCATCTCACATGCTAGTAAAGTAATGCTCAAAATTCTCCAAGCCAGGCTTCAGCAATACGTGAACTCCTCATGTTCAAGCTGGTTTTAGAAAAGGCAGAGGAAGCGGAGATCAAACTGCCAACATCCGCCGGATCATGGAAAAAGCAAGAGAGTTCCAGAAAAACATCTATTTCTGCTTTATTGACTATGCCAAAGCCTTTGACTGTGTGGATCACAATAAACTGTGGAAAATTCTGAAAGAGATGGGAATACCAGACCACCTGATCTGCCTCTTGAGAAATCTGTATGCAGGTCAGGAAGCAACAGTCAAAACTGGACATGGAACAACAGACTGGTTCCAAATAGGAAAAGGAGTACGTCAAGGCT
>SJYC01017678.1:0-39111 GCA_006408675.1 Madoqua kirkii | reverse complement strand
GAGCCGCAGCCGCCATTGCAGGATGGCGCCGGTTTCCTGCTTCCTGGTTCTTCGCAAACATGTAGACTAAAAAGACGCATGCGCAAGATGTGTCTCTTGAGGTCAAACGGATATGCTAATCAGGTATTCTGGCAGTATTCTGTCATGAGCCAATCAGAGGTTGACACGGATATGCTAATCAGGTATTCTGGCAGTGTTCTGTCATGAGCCAATCAGAGGTTGACAAGCCTCCCCTCTGGGCTATATAAGCAACCGCTTTCCCTGCATCGGGGCCCTCGCCACTTCCTAAAAGAGCTGTAACAATAAACTGCGTGTCAGAAGAATCCTGTCTGTGGCGTTCTCCTTATCGGCGAGGCGGGCGACCACAGTGGGCTCTGCTAAGGAGAGAGGTCCTTGGAGCTCTGGGGAGTTAGCCTTGTGGGGAGGTCAGCGTCTCAGGCTTCCCAGAGAAACTGGGAACTTAGCTGAGCTCTGGGGGGCTTCCCTGGTGGCTCAGCAGTAAAGAGCCCACGGCAAGGCAGGAGGCCCAGGTCCAACCCCTGGGTTGAGAAGATCCCTGGAGAAGGGAACGGCAACCACTCCAGTATTCTTGTCTGGGGAATTCCATGGACAGAGGAGCCTGGTGGGCTACAGGCCATAGGGTCGCAAAGACTAAGCAACTAACACACACACACTGGAGGATAAATAGGAATGGATCAGATGTGCAAAGGCCCTGAGGCAGGAGGGAGCTGGGAGTGAAGATCTGTGGGCGGGGCTGGAGGAGGCGGGGGGCCCAGGAGGGTGTGCGGAATCAGGGCCCGAGGCGTGGGCAGCAAGGTGGGGAAGCTGCTGGGCTGCCCCAGTTTCTGTGTTTTGCTGAGGCGTCCCCTTCTCTGGACACTGTGTGAACTGGACAGTATGAGGTCCTTTGCAACCAGCTTCTTTCACTCAGCTTCGTGTTTAATTACACTTGTTTAAGCAGGAGGGTGATGCGCCCTGGGTGTCTCCGGGAAGAGTTGCCTGGAGCAGGGCTGGTGTCCTGGTTTCCCAAGGACCCGGAGCCAAGCTGTTCGTGTGCCGCAGGCGAGCCCGCCCCCGACGTGGGGACCCCACAACTGCTTGGAGGAAGGTTCCTGACACCCTTGCGTTCTTCCTTCCAGGGGGAACGGAGCCCAGCTCCCTCCTGCATGTCCCGCAGCCCTTGTCTCCACCCTCCGCAGCCCGGGGGCTGTGTGTTAGAGGAACCGTCTAGGGCTGGGACACCCGGACACTCAGACGTGCCTCTCGTTTCCCCAAGTTAAACAGCTGGTTTGTCTGACTTGGTCTGAGCAGGTGCGTCTGCACACTCAAGGTCAGGGTGACTCTGGGAGCCATGCTGAGTGTGGGTTTTCCGCTCCCCTGGATCCCAGAGGGCCCGGCTGAGTAGTGGGAAGGGGCGGGAGGGCAGGCCACATTCGTCCCTTTCTGTTTGTTTTTTGGCTACATGGGATCTGAGCCCCCTTTCTACTGGAACATTCCTCAACTCACGAGTCTTGGTGGACCTTCCTGCAGGGGCTGGTGTTGCCGAGGCAGGAGCCGCTGTGGCTCCTGGGCCTGGGGGGTGGGGGTGGAGAGGGGAGCCACGCCCTCCTTCCAGAGGCTTCCCGAGGCTGTGGTGACTTCTGGAGACAGGCTCCCTGCTGCCTCTCCAAGGCTGTGTCTGTGGCCCGCGTCTGTGTGGAGCATCTCCAGCAGGCGTCTCTTCCGGGAAGCGCTTCCAGGCCAGATTTTTGGGGCAGACGGGTTGCTTTGAATCTGAAGGGATGCACCAAGGAGTTGCGGAGAAACCGGGGTAATGGAGCTAAAGGGAAACCAGGGCTGAGCCTGGGGTGGGCAAGTGTATCTCGGGCTTTGTGAGGATGGGGAAGAATCCAGGGCTGGGGGCACTCCAGAGAGTGAGCTTTCAGCTGCAGGAGGAAAACCTTCCTTACAGCTGAAGGTCTCCAGACGGGGTGGCAGGCTGCACAGGGAGTGAACCTCCCGCCCCCAGGGCTATTCTAGCAGAGGATCATCCTCTACCAGGAGTCCCTTTGTCTGTTCAGGCCATTCTCTTCCGGGAAGCGCTTCCAGGCCAGCTTTTTGGGGCAGACGGGTTGCTTTGAAGCTGAAGGGACGCACCAAGGAGTTGCAGAGAAACGGGGGTGATGGAGCTAAAGGGAAACCAGGGCTGAGCCTGGGGTGGGCAAGTGTATCTCGGGTTTCGTGAGGATGGGGAAGAATCCAGGGCTGGGGGCACTCCAGAGAGTGAGGTTTCAGCTGCAGGAGGAAAACCTTCCTTACAGCTGAAGGTCTCCAGACAGGGTGGCAGGCTGCACAGGGAGTGAACCTCCCGCCCCCAGGGCTATTCTAACAGAGGATCATCCTCTACCAGGAGTCCCTTTGTCTGTTCAGGCCGGCTCCCTCTCCTCCATGAGATCAGGGTGTCGGCTCAGCTCTCACACAGCCTCAGCACACTGGCCCAACATCAGCCTGCACGCGTTCCTGCTCACTCAGGGGGTCCTCCTTTGCCTCCACCCAGAGCTCCAGGCTCCTCACTCTTAGACTGTGATTCTGACCTCTGGGTGTCGTGCTAGAGGCTGCAGGGAAGGCCTAGGGTTCCCTCAAAAGTGATTTTGGGGATGGGGGTCTGGCCAGGGTGGTGCCCTGGTCTCCCTTGCCATGGCTCTGTGAACAGGGCAGTCCATGTCAGGGGACCTCACTCACTAAGATACGCACCCTGAAGAGGGGCTGGAGGGGTCCACGTCCTCATGGAAGACGGCTTTGCCATCTGGCCTTGGAGAGGCCTTTCCTGGGGATGGGGCTGGCACCGGGGTGAGAAAGTGGGAAATTCATAGGAGAAGACAACTTCTTGCTTCACCCTGCTCTGTTTGGGTGGATCTTCGTCACTGGCACGTGGCTGTCCCTGTGCCAGGGCTCTGGATATGTGACATCTGCCCCCCGGGACCCCCCCCCCAGTCTCCACCTTGCATCCTCAGCCTGCCTCCTGCCTCCCTCAGCAGTCCCCCATCCCCAAAATCACTTTTGAGGGAACCCCAGGCCTTCTGCAGCCTCCAGCATGACACTCAGAGGTCAGAATCCCAGCCCGGGAGTGCGGAGCCCGGAGCTCTGGGTGGAGGGGAAGGAGGACCCCTGAGTGAGCAGGAATGTGCGCAGGGCGGTCTAGCCCACTCGACGGAAGGAGGAAGGAAGGAGGGAGGCGGGGAAGGAGGAAATGAAGGCGAGAACCCGGCTCCCAGAAACGCTGCCCGGACGAGACTTGCACACACCTTGGCAGGAAGCACCCGGCCAGCTCCACAGGGCTGGGTGGGCAGTCTGGCTCGGCAGTCTGGTGTGAAGGTCCTCCTAGCAGTCCCCCAGTCGGCCTGGCTGGGCAGGAAACCCCTCTGGCCCCAGGGCCCTGGGTGCCTCACATGTGTAGGATGCTGTTGGGCAGACTCTGGGTGGGGGACAGGGCGACGGGCTGCCACGAGGGGGGCGTGTGCAGACTGCGGATGACGGCCTGGAGGAGTCGAAGGACCGTCCGGGTGACGGATGAGGCCCGGCTCTGAAACGCTCGGGCTCCCTGGAAGGACTCACGGGCACAAAGGGGCATGTCCGGCTGTACTGTGTCCTTAGTTCAGTTTCTGATTTTGAGCATCACGTGGATCAAACAACTCAGCAACCGAAGACACACCCATTGTGTGCGTCGTTGTTCAATCGCTCAGTCGTGTCCAACTCTGTGACCCCATGGACCGCAGCACGCCAGGCCTCCCTGTCCATCACCATAGGTCAGAATCCCAGCCCGGGAGTGCGGAGCCCGGAGCTCTGGGTGGAGGGGAAGGAGGACCCCTGAGTGAGCAGGAATGCGCGCAGGGCGGTCTAGCCCACTCGACGGAAGGAGGAAGGAAGGAGGGAGGCGGGGAAGGAGGAAATGAAGGCGAGAACCCGGCTCCCAGAAACGCTGCCCGGACGAGACTTGCACACACCTTGGCAGGAAGCACCCGGCCAGCTCCACAGGGCTGGGTGGGCAGTCTGGCTCGGCAGTCTGGTGTGAAGGTCCTCCTAGCAGTCCCCCAGTCGGCCTGGCTGGGCAGGAAACCCCTCTGGCCCCAGGGCCCTGGGTGCCTCACATGTGTAGGATGCTGTTGGGCAGACTCTGGGTGGGGGACAGGGCGACGGGCTGCCACGAGAGGGGCGTGTGCAGACTGCGGATGACGGCCTGGAGGAGTCGAAGGACCGTCCAGGTGATGGATGAGGCCCGGCTCTGAAACGCTCGGGCTCCCTGGAAGGACTCACGGGCACAAAGGGGCATGTCCGGCTGTACTGTGTCCTTAGTTCAGTTTCTGATTTTGAGCATCACGTGGATCAAACAACTCAGCAACCGAAGACACACCCATTGTGTGCGTCGTTGTTCAATCGCTCAGTCCTGTCCAACTCTGTGACCCCATGGACCGCAGCACGCCAGGCCTCCCTGTCCATCACCAACTCCCGGAGTTTACCCAAACTCATGTCTATTGAGTCAGTGATGCCATCCAGCCATCTCATCCTCTGTTGTCCCCTTCTCCTCCTGCCCCCAATCCCTCCCAGCATCAGGGTCTTTTCCAATGAGTCGGCTCTTCACATCAGGTGGCCGAAGGATTGAAGCTTCAAGGTCAGCATCAGTCCTTCCGGTGAATATTCAGGACTGATCTCCTCTAGGATGGACTGGCTAGATCTCCTTGCAGTCCAAGGGACTCTCGAGAGTCTTCTCCAGCACCACAACATAAAAGCATCATGTTCGGTGGATCCATCCTGAAGGCAAACACCCCACAATTGGCAGGAACACTGTCTCGGCCACATCTGAACCCAGAGGCCAAGAGAGTGCCCACTCTGACCCCACCATCTGTGCTTCCCTGGGGCTCCCAAATTTGTCCTTGCATTTTGGGGTGTCTCAGGGGACTCCCATGTGATGGGCAATGCTGGCCTCTGGGACCCTTGGGCTACCCGGGAGGCTGCTGGGAGATTAAAGCCCTGTGCTCTTGTCCCTTCAGCCAAAAATGTAAGGCACGAGAGTGCAGAGGGCGGGCGCTCATCGGGGCCCCACAGGCGCACTCCCTGCCTTCCTGGTTGGCCTTCCTGCACCTGCAGGCATCCAGTGCTGCGGGGGTGGACGGGCTGCAAACCCTGACCCGCAGAGAATGCTCTGGTCTGGGACCAAAAACACCGAAGGCACGTCCATCTCCCCCAGGGCTCAGACCCCATCCCGCCAGCTCAGATGAGGAGGCCCGGGGCTGGGAAGGCCAAGTCCTCGTGGCAGGGCAGGCCTATCAGTCACAGCTCCCCGCCTAGTGATCCCCAGTGCTGGTCTGCCGCTTCCATCTCTGCCAGAGTCAGGACTGCCAAGGATCCAGCTTTGGGGTCCAACAGAGGGGTGAGCGTCTTCATTTTGCTGCTTGATGATCGAATGGGCAAGTCAGTGGCTACTTTTAAGCATGACTTTGATCTTGGTGGGGGCCAGTGACACTTGGGAAGTTTATGAAGTTGGGACGGTAACTGTGGCAGCTCCCGTGGACTCCTGCAGGGGCCTTTGGAGCTGACATAAGGCGCCGTCGAGAAGTCAGTGCTGCGTCTGCTCTGGAGACTTGGATGGCACTAGAGGGTCCCGGGCGTGGCTGCCGGGGCCCCACAGCTGGGTGGCAGTGACACGCGGCTTTCTCCCCATGACCTCCTCTCCATGCCTGTGTCCAAAGTCCCTTGTCCTGTTGTTGGGTTAGGGCCGCCCCTGTCCAGCATTAATCCAGCACACGTTAGCCGCTCAGTCATGTCTGACTCTTTAAGACCCCATGGACTATGGCCCCCTGGGCTCCTCTGTCCATGAGATTAGGCAAGAATGCTGGAGTAGGTTGCCATGCCCTCCTTCAGGGGATCTTTCTGACCCAGGGACTGAACCTGGGTCTCTTGCATTGCAGGTGGATTTTTTACCGTCTGAGCCACCAAGAAATCCAGCACGACCTTCCCTTAATTTTATGCATCTTAATTTCACAGTATTACATCGACAAAGACTTTTTTCCAAACGAGGTCATATTCACAGGTTCTGAGTGTTAAGATCTGAACATACCCTTTATGGGGACAGACCTCTCAAACAAAGATGGCCCAGCTTGTCCAGGAAGAGCTGAGGTGCAGGCTGACCCTACATCTCCAGCCCCCTGTCTGCATACTGTCCATTCATGCCAAAACTTGGCCCGTTCAGGCAACGAACAATCCAAAAATGAAATAAAAAACCATTCCATTCACAGAAATAGCAAGAAGAATAAAATGCTTAAGAGTAAATTTAACAAAAGAAATGCAAAGAACTGCAAAATTGCTGAAAGAAATTTAAGAAGACCTAAGTAAATGGATTTTATTTTCTTGAGCTCCAAATCACTGCAGATGGTTACTATAGCCATGAAATTAAAAGATGCTTGCTCCTTGGAAGGAAAGCTATGACAAGCCGAGACTGCATATTAAAAAGCAGAAACATCACTTTGAGGACAAAGGTCCATATAGTCAAAGCTAAGATTTTTCCAGGAGTCATGTATGGATGTGAGAGTTGGATCATAAAGAAGGCTGAGCAGTGAAGAACTGATGCTTTTGACCTGTGGTCTGGAGAAGACTCTTGAGAGTCTCTTGGACAGCAAGGAGATCAAACAAGTAAATTCTAAAGGAAATCACTCCTGAATATTCACTGGAAGGACTGATGCTGACGCCGAAGCTCCAATACTTTGGCCACTTGATGTAAAGAGCTGACTTACTAGAAAAGACCCTGATGCTGGGTAAGATTTAGGGCAGGAGGAGAAGGGGGTGGCAGACGATGAGATGGTTAGATAGCATCACTGATCCAATGGACATGAGTTTGAGCAAGCTCTGGGAGATGGTGAAGGACAGGGACAAATAGATCCTAAAATTCATATGGAAATGCATGGGACCCAGAAGACCCAATCTTGAGAAAGAAAATCAGAATGACAGAGCTCACACTTCTTGTTTCAGAGTTCACTACGAGGCTTCAGCAATCAGGACAGTGCGGCTTTGGCATCGCGAGAGATATTTAGACCAGGGAAAGAAAATGGAGTCCAGGAACAAAACCATCTGTATTAGGTGAATTGCATTTTGAACATGTTACCAAGATTATTCAGCAGGGAAAATATATTAGTCTTTTTCATACAGGGAAAAACTGTTTATTCACCCACAAAAGAACGAATTCAGACCCCCCACGTCACACCATATACAAAAGTTAACTCAAAGTGTGTCAAAGACACACACTCAAGAGATAAAATTTTCAAACTCCTCCAAGAAACGAGAGGTAAGTGTTTGTGACCTTGGATTTTTAGATATGATACCGAAAACACAAGTAACCAAAGAAAAATCAGATAAACTGGACTTCCTCAGAATAAAAAACTCAGGTTTGCCAAAGAGTGTGATTGAGGAAACGAGATGACTCAGAAAATATTTACCAACCTTGTATCTGGAGGCATGAAGAATTCCTAAAGACAAACAATCCAGTTAAAAATGGGCTAAGGACAGCTTGCCTGATGGTCCAGTGGCTGAGACTCTGCCCCCTAATTCAGGGGCCCAGGTTCATCTCTGGTCTGGGAACTAGATCCCATGTTCTGCAGCTAAGACCTGGCACAGCTAAAGAAATACATATATTTTAAAAAGCATCTTGAGGTGGTTTGAAACTTAAAATCGCCTGGTTGTGTCCGACTCTTTGGGACCTCATGGACTGTAGCCTGCCAGACTCCTCTGTCCATAGAATTTTCCAGGTAAGCATACTGGAGTGGGTAGCCATGCCCTCCTCTAGGGGATCATCCCAACCCAGGGACTGAACACAGGTCTCCCACATGGTAGGTGGATCCTTTACTGAGCCACCAGGGAAGCCCATGAATACTGGAGTGGGTAGCCTATCCCTTCTCCAGGGGTCTTCCCAAACCAAGGATTGAAATGGGGTCTCCTGCCTTGCAGGCGGATTCTTTACCAGCTGAGCTACCAGGGAAGCACAGTTTATCACCTTTGTGTACATAAGAAAAGAAGAAATTATTACAAGTCCTGTATCTTGATAACAGCCTATGTTCAAAAGATTCAAATTATTTCTAAAGACAGGCAACCTAGTTACGAATGGGCAAAGGATTTGAGTAGACATTTCTTCAAATAAGAGACACACGTGGCCAACAAGCACATGAAAAGATGCTCAGAATTATCAGTCACTAGGGAAAGGCAAGTCAAACCACAATGAGGCTCCACTTCACGCACGCCTGGTCTTTTTGCTATAAGCTCCTTAGCCTCAAACATTTTCGCAGCCTGAATATTAATAATCGACGATGAGACAATTTTGCCATGATTGTTAAAATAACTGGATGACAATTTGGTTTACGTGGTTGAGGTGTGTCAGTATTTCTTCAGTTAGTGACATTATTGATGACTTTATGGAGCCGACATGAAGAAGGCAGTGGCACCCCACTCTAGTACTCTTGCCTGGAAAATCCCAGGGACGGAGGAGCCTGGTGGGCTGTAGTCTATGAGGTTGAGAAGAGTCAGACACGACTGAGCGACTTCCCTTTCACTTTTCACTTTCATGCATTGGAGAAGGCAATGGCAACCCACTCCAGTGTTCTTGCCTGGAGAATCCCAGGGACGGGGGAGCCTGGTGGGCTGCTGTCTATGGGGTCACACAGAGTCGGACACGACTGCAGTGACTTAGCAGCAGCAGCAGCAGCATGGAGCTGACAGATGAGGATGACTTACCCCGACGGCAGGTTTCTTATATTGAAACTCACTAGCTTGGAGGAGAAAGAGGCTGAGGACCTTGAAGATGCAAATTGAACCCATAACTTGCATAGAAGTCTGGAATGTCTGTTGAGGGACATGTAACAATAAGACAGGAGCACACAGCAGTGTGGAGGCTGTCAATGCATCTTTCAGAGCTTGGGTTCAAATCTTACTGTATGGAAACTGGTACCTCTCTTAAAGAAGGGGAAAATATTAAAGAAAAAGAAAAACGGGGATGCCAAATGAAGAGACAAATTGACAACCGAAGGAAAAAAACGGAAGAAAACCACCATGACTTGGAAGAGAAGAGCTTGGGTAAAACCCACACAATAAAATCTGTTATTTAAGTAGTGCCATCAGTAATCTACACACATCTTGAGTGTGAGTGTGTGTGTTTAGTCACTTCAGTTGGCTTCAAGTCTTTGCGAGCTTATGGACTGTAGCCCCCCACGTGCCTCCAACCATGGAATTTTCTAGGCAAGAATACTGGAGTGGGTTGCCATGCCCTCCCCCGTGGGATCTTCCCGACGCGAGGATGGAACTCGAGTCTCCTCTGTCTCCTGTGCTGGCAGGTGGATTCTTTACCGCTAGTGCCCCCCAAGAAGCCCCACATGCATCTTAAATGTATTCAAACACTTTGCATTTCAGGATAAAGCCTTTTTAGTTTTCTCATTCATCTCTCTTGCTTCGCTATATCCTTTTAATGTCTCTTTTTTATTTGTTGTATAGTCTTTTACAGCAAACTTGCCTTATGGACAATTAGTTATGTAGCTCAACCCACTCCAGTGTTCTTGCCTGGAGAATCCCAGGGACGGGGGAGCCTGGTGGGCTGCTGTCTATGGGGTCACACAGAGTCGGACACGACTGCAGTGACTTAGCAGCAGCAGCAGCAGCATGGAGCTGACAGATGAGGATGACTTACCCCGACGGCAGGTTTCTTATATTGAAACTCACTAGCTTGGAGGAGAAAGAGGCTGAGGACCTTGAAGATGCAAATTGAACCCATAACTTGCATAGAAGTCTGGAATGTCTGTTGAGGGACATGTAACAATAAGACAGGAGCACACAGCAGTGTGGAGGCTGTCAATGCATCTTTCAGAGCTTGGGTTCAAATCTTACTGTATGGAAACTGGTACCTCTCTTAAAGAAGGGGAAAATATTAAAGAAAAAGAAAAACGGGGATGCCAAATGAAGAGACAAATTGACAACCGAAGGAAAAAAACGGAAGAAAACCACCATGACTTGGAAGAGAAGAGCTTGGGTAAAACCCACACAATAAAATCTGTTATTTAAGTAGTGCCATCAGGAATCTACACACATCTTGAGTGTGAGTGTGTGTGTTTAGTCACTTCAGTTGGCTTCAAGTCTTTGCGAGCTTATGGACTGTAGCCCCCCACGTGCCTCCAACCATGGAATTTTCTAGGCAAGAATACTGGAGTGGGTTGCCATGCCCTCCCCCGTGGGATCTTCCCGACGCGAGGATGGAACTCGAGTCTCCTCTGTCTCCTGTGCTGGCAGGTGGATTCTTTACCGCTAGTGCCCCCCAAGAAGCCCCACATGCGTCTTAAATGTATTCAAACACTTTGCATTTCAGGATAAAGCCTTTTTAGTTTTCTCATTCATCTCTCTTGCTTCGCTATATCCTTTTAATGTCTCTTTTTTATTTGTTGTATAGTCTTTTACAGCAAACTTGCCTTATGGACAATTAGTTATGTAGCGAGATATTTGCAGCACAAATGCTTGCATCAAAGATGTCTACGGAAAAGATGCTTAAGGCAAAAGAACCTAAAATGTACTTCATATCCACTAGGTTGGCGATCATTTAAAAGACAGACAACAGCAAGGGTTGCCGAGGGGGAGGAGAAATCGGTTCATTGTGGTGGGAATGTAAAATCGTGCAGTCAGCTTGGAAAAGAGTTTGGCAGTTCCTCAAAACATTAAACACAGAGTGACTGTGTGACCCCAAAATTCCACTCCTAGGTGTTTGTCTGAGAGAACGAAGCATGCGCCCACCCTAAAATGCATGTGGGAATATTCGCAGCAGCATAAACACCAAAATCATGAGCAACCCAAATATCCATCAGCTGATGAGTAGATAAGCAGACTGTGGCATGTCCATTAACGGCGAATTTTTCAGCTCTAAGAAGAATGAAGTATTGACACATTACAATTCGGGGGAGGCATTCCATATAGTGAAGGATGCTAGTTGAAAAGGCCACATATTATAGGATCCCATTTATGTGAAAAGTCCAGAAGGAGCAAATCCATTGAGACAGAGAGATTAGTGGTGAGCGGGGTCTGGCTGGCCACGGATGTGGAGTGACTGCTAACGATTGTGAGGTTTCTTTTGAGGGGTGATGAAAATGTTCTAAAATTAGGCAGTGGTGATAGTTGCACAACTTGGTGAATGAATGAGAAACCGCTGAATTGTGCATTTCGAAGGGGTGGATTGCATGGTGTGTCAATTCTGTCTCAATAAAGCTGTGATTTGAAGAAAAAAAAAAGCATGAGAAAATAAGGATAAATGTCTAATGCTCCTTCTTACCCCCAGTGGCTTCCTTCGCCAGTGTTGGGCCTGTGGTCTGCCCCGTGAAGCCCTGTGTCCAGGCGCCTGGGGGTGTGGTCCGTCTTCTTCCTCTTGGTGTGCCCTCCCTGGGGAAGGACCACCAGACCATCCAGAACCTTCCCTGCCCTGCCTCCTCTGCATTCACCTCCACAGCTCACACGCTCAGTTTCATTTTAACTTTTCTGGGTTGGTGATGCGTGGACCCTGATAAGAAAGTCTTCCCACATATGCTGCCCAGACCCCTAGGATAGGACTGGAGGGACCACAGGTGGACAAACCCAGCCACTTTCTGGAAAGCGGAAGGGCCAGGGCTCCTAGCAAAGCCCCAGCCAGAGCATGTGGCTAGAGAAGGGTAGGGGTGGGGAGCGGACAGCATCCTCTCCCAGACAGGGAGGCAGGGGTGTGGTCGTGTGGAGCCGCAACGCCACCCCCCCCCATGCTTCTGACTTGGCTGGATACTTCGAGGGCTTTTCCAGATTCAGAAAAACCTGATGTCTTTCCAAGAATAGAGAAAAGAACAGATGTACTGAAGAAGAAGAAGAAAGTGATGCCGGAGGGGCTGCATGCCTGCCCTGGAGGTCCTTTATGGGAGGAGGTGGCCAGCATGGGGCTCCATCCACCCCGAGAATAACTTTCTTGGAAAGATAGTCACCATCATCTCTGCGCAGCACCTTCTAGGGGTGAGGATGGAAGGATGGTGTTAAGACACAGTACCTGATGTCTTTCCAAGAATAAAGAAAAGAACAGATGTACTGAAGAAGAAGAAGAAAGTGATGCCGGAGGGGCTGCATGCCTGCCCTGGAGGTCCTTTATGGGAGGAGGTGGCCAGCATGGGGCTCCATCCACCCCGAGAATAACTTTCTTGGAAAGATAGTCACCATCATCTCTGCGCAGCACCTTCTAGGGGTGAGGATGGAAGGATGGTGTTAAGACACAGAGGTTCCAATGATCCAGGGTTCTGGCTCTGTAAAGCCAGAACATCCAGAACACTGAAAAGCGTTTGGAGTGTTACCTGTCTAGTGTTCAGTGTGATGGGGACATGGGTGGGGACAGTGAGGAGGCTGGGGTCCTTGCAGCAGGCTGAGGCATGGAGGTAGTCTAGCGAAATAGAGATTTCCTGTAAGTTCTGCTGGCTCCAGGCTTTGCACAGGATGGACACGGAGTGTTCTAGAAACTTTCATTTGGACCAGTGGTTCTCAGGCTGCAGTGACATTGATCCTCTAGGAAACATTTAGTAATGTCTGGAGACTTGTTCCTTTGTCACAGCTGGGCGAGGGGGTGCTACTGGTCTCTTGAATTAAACACCCCACCGTGCACGGGACAGTCTCCCTGCTCCCACCCCAAGGAATGATCCAGCCCTAAAGGATCCAAAGCCGTGGTTGAGCAACTCTGATATTTGAAGGTGCAGCGCTGGCTTAGGTTGCCTGGGAACGGCGATCCTCCTGACGTGTTGATGCTGGTTAAACACATATTTTTCCCTTTCTGATTCTTAAGGTGATACATGCTGGTTGGATAAAATTTGCAAAATGTGGAAAAATACAAAGAAGAAAGTAAAAGTCACTTATAGTCTTAGAACAGCCATGCTCAGCATCTTGGGGAGAAGAAGTTGCTTCCTGCAACCGAGGCCAGGGGAGCAGGAGGCTAGTGGAAGGGGCACGCATTCAAAGCAGAGCGGTCGCGCCCACGGTTTTCAAGCTGTTTTAGCCTCAAATGGGGCAAACGTACCTTCATTTGGTATTGTTACCGGCCCAAGTTCTATACTCCGAATTCACAGTCCTAATTCAAGATTCCTCTAGAATTTTATGAATGTTTACTACCATTACCTCTGCCCTACTTACCCCTCAGTTGAAGCTTTTTCATCTCCTTTCTAGCAACTTATCATCATCAGTGTTTTCTAAAGCTTAGTTTCCAGAGAATGAACAACTTTTTACACTTAGATTTCATTGGTTGATGTACTAGTCGTGTAAAGGAATGGATTAACTACAAGCACAGAAACATCAGCAGCGGTGTGAACGAGGCTGACGTTGGCGGGGGTGTGGGGCGTAGAGGGCCCGGGGGCTCCCAGGATTGCTGCCAGCTGGGAGTGGCCAGCAGGACCCAGACCCCGCTGGAAACAGTCACTGCAGGGCCCCACGTGTGCTCTCAGCTCCGTGGGTGCTGGTTAGGAGACCTGCTGTCTGTGGTCTTCCTCTGTTTCCATGCAGGTGGATAGAGGTGTGCAAAATCGGGTGTCTATTGTACCCGCAGTTCGGTAAGCTGATTCCCCACCTACCAGGATATACATCTACCGATTATTATGATCTCACACGGAGGCGTAGGACCTCAGGCTCTTGTACTCCACCCTAGACTCTGAGGCCATGAGGGACGCTGGGCGGGAATGTGGTGAGTGGTCAGCCACGGCCTTGCCAAGTTGTCTGTGGAGGATCCTGTTGTTCTGGGCAGAGGAGAAACCATCCTCCGGGCAGCTGTGCTGCTGACAGGCAGGCAGAGACTGGCTGCTGGAGGCTCTAGTGAAGGGCTGTTTCTCTGCAAAGTGGTCTCCCAGACGGTTACCCTGGGCTCTGAATGGTGCCACCTCCTCTGGGCAGAGCTGCTGGTCAGCCAAGGTGGGTGGTCACAGTGATGGCTGACCGGAGGGATGGGAAGGGGCTCTCGGTTCGGCGGGTCACCTCTCACCATTTGTATCTGATGGTGAGTCTTTCTCGTTGGCAAAACAAAATCCACTCTAGAAAAATCCCCAGGATTCTGGTGCTTTCCGCCCTGTGCAGGGGATTTCAGAGTGCACAGGAATACAAGCTGTCGTATGCTGGCAAGCAGTCCTACGCTAACGCCTCACTTAGGGTTAAATTAGTTCTTTACAACAATTCTCACCTCCTCAGTGTGGGATAATTCAATCCCGGTAAACACAGGGGCCTTAAGTTTGGTAAATAATAATTCCAGAGACCATCTCACTTGTCCAGGGAGAAGACACAACCTCAGTGGAAGGTGAAGAGCTTCCACCCGATTCCATCCTCCCAAACCCAGCAGATGCATCTGTCTACGCATCCATCCATCACTCATCCATCCATCTATCCACCCACCATCCTCTATCCATCAATCCATCCATGCATCCACCATCTATCCACACATTATCCACCATCTCCCATCCATCCACTCATCTGTCTATTCACTATCTATCCACACATCTTCCACCCATCCCTCATCCATCCATCTATTCATTCATCCATCCATTCACTGTCCATCCACCTGTCATCCAGCCATCCATCCTTCTATCAGCCATCCATCCATTCATCCACCCATCCATCACTAATCCATTCATCCACCACCCATCATCCACTCATCTATCCACCACTCATTTACCTATCCATCTAGTAGTCATTCACCTGTCCATTCATCTACCATCCATCTGTCCATTTCCATCTATTCAATCAACTATTGTGGAGAAGAAAATGGTAACCCACTCCAGTATTCTTGCCTGGAGATCGCGTGGACAGAGGAGCCTGGCAGGCTACAGTCCATGGGGGTCACAAGAGTCGGACATGACTTGGCAACTAAACCATCGCCAATCTATTTTTCATGTTCCCTTCCTTCCCACCTTCCTTTATCCAGCAGGCTTGTGGCACATCTGCTGTGTACCAGCCTCTGGATCAAGTCCCGGGGCTATCAAGGAGACAGATACTCGGCCCTTGTCCTCAGCTGACTCACAGTCTAATCCCCTGCTTCCCCCCACAATGCACTCCTGCCCTCCTGCATCCTTATTTCATTTACTCCTCACAGTAAGATAACTTTAGTGTCATTTATCGTGCAGATTAAAGTGAAAAGGCTCTCTCTGAATTTTCGTGCTTCTCCGAGTCTAGAGTGACAGGGGTAAGGTTGGCACAGATCATCAAATTCCTGTTTTCTGAGCAATTGTTATGTAGCCACAGGTGGTCTGTTCCTTAATGCATCTGATTTTCTTAATTTTACAGCAGTTTTAGGCTTACAGAAAAACTTGCAGACATCCAGTTTCTCTTACTACTAATAGCAACATCTACTATGGGTCTGGTACGTTTGTCACAGTTAATGAACCACTATCAATACAATATTGTTCATCAAAGCCCATACTTTATCCGGGCTTCCGTGTAGCTCACCTAATGTTCTGTCTCTTCAAGGATCCCGTCCAGGACACACTGGTCGTCATGCCTCCTCAAGCTCCTCTTTGCTTTGATGTCTTCTTAGACTTTCCTTGTTTTTGATGACTGGACAGTCTGGTGGGGGACTGGTCAGGTATTTTGTAAGGATGCCTCTAGTCAGGTGTATCTGAGGTTACGGGTTAATTAGGCTGGGGTCATGCTTTGGGGTGAGGAGACCCTTAGGGGAAGTGCTGTTTGAATACTTACTCCCCATTGAGCTTCCCTGATAGCTCAGCTGGTGAAGAATCTGTCTGAAATGCAGGAGACCTGGGTTCGATCCCTTGGTTGAAAAGATCCCCTGGAGAAGGGGAAGGCTACCCACTGCAGTATTCTGGCCTGGAGAATTCCATGGAGTCCAGTTCAGTTCAGTCGCTCAGTCGTGTCCGACTCTTTGCAACCCCATGAATCGCAGCACACCAGGCCTCCCTGTCCATCACCAACTCCCAAAGTTCACTCAGACTCATGTCCATTGAGTCAGTGATGCCAACCAGCCATCTCATCCTCTGTCCTCCTTCTCCTCTTGCCCTCAACCCTTCCCAGCATCAGAGTCTTTTCCAATGAGTCAACTCTTCACATGAGGTGGCCGAAGTACTGGAGTTTCAGTTCAGCATCAGTCCTTCCAAAGAAATCCCAGGGCTGATCTCCTTCAGAACAGACTGGGTGGATCTCTTTGCAGTCCAAGGGACTCTCAAGAGTCTTCTCCAACACCACAGTTCAAAAGCATCAATTCTTCGGCGCTCAGCCTTCTTCACAGTCCAACTCTCACATCCATACATGACCACAGGAAAAACCATAGCCTTGACTAGACAGACCGTAGTCAGCAAAGTAATGTCTCTGCTTTTGAATATGCTATCTAGGTTGATCATAACTTTTCTTTGAAGGAGTAAGCATCTTCTAATTTCATGGTTGCAGTCACCATCTGCAGTGATTTTGGAGCCCCCCAAAAATAAAGTCTGACACTGTTTCTACTGTTTTCCCATCTATTTCCCATGAAGTAATGGGACCAGATGCCATGATCTTCGTTTTCTGAATGTTGAGCTTTAAGCCAACTTTTTAACTCTCCTCTTTCACCTTCATCAAGAGGCCCTTTAGTTCCTCTTCACTTTCTGCCATAAGGGTGGTGTCATCTGCATATCTGAGGTTATTGATATTTCTCCCGGCAATCTTGATTCCAGCTTGTGTTTCTTCCAGTCCAGCGTTTCTCATGATGTACTCTGCATAGAAGTTAAATAAGCAAGATGACAAGATACAGCCTTGACGTACTCCTTTTCCTATTTGGAACCAGTCTGTTGTTTCATGTCCACTTTTAGCTGTTGCTTCCTGACCTGCATACAGATTTCTCAAGAGGCAGGTTAGGTGGTCTGGTATTCCCATCTCTTTCAGAATTTTCCACAGTTTATTGTGATCCACACAGTCAAAGGCATTGGCATAGTCAATAAAGCAGAAATAGATGTTTTTCTGGAACTCTCTTGCTTTTTCCATGATCCAGCGGATGTTGACAATTTGATCTCTGGCTCCTCTGCCTTTTCTAAAATCAGCTTGAACATCAGGGAGTTCACAGTTCATGTATTGCTGAAGGCTGACTTGGAGAATTTTGAGCATTACTTTGCTAGCATGTGAGATGAGTGCAGTTGTGCGGTAGTTGGAGCACTCTTTGGCACGGGGTTGCAAAGAGTTGGATACAACTGAGCGACTTTCAGTTTCACTTTCTCACTTCCCCATGTGACTCGCTCCTGTGATGGTGACCTTGACAGCCTGGCTGAAACACACTTGGATTTCTGCCCCCTGGTTCTGGTTCTGTTGATAAAACTTAACTCTCAGGGATGCAGTGACCACAGAACATCACTTGGAGCAGGTCAGAGTGAGCATCATCATCCTGATGGTGACCTGGTCTGGCCCCTCCCAACACCCCTGCCCCCCGCTGTGTCCCCTGGTACACTTTCATAGCATCTGACTGTGGCTGAGGTCCCCACCCTAACTGGGGGAGTGTCAGTCCCCCTGTAGAGTCAGCTGAACCCCTAGTCGAAACAATCTACTTATGAACAACCCACCCACCAGTGACAGGCACTCCTCGGGGAAGAGGGGCCCACCCTGGATGCCCACCCATCACAGGACGGAATCCTGGTACCCGGACGCCTGTCCAGCCCTAGCAGTGAGGTCGTCATTATTTATGGGATGGCCGGTCTGCCGGTGTTTGCACACAAAGACCCCGCTCTGGGGCCGTGCCACGCGGGCCGGCATTCCAGCGCATTCCAGCGGCCCGCAGCCCAGCCGGACAATAGCAGGCCCTCTCCCCTTCGCTGGGCCGGCCTCTGTGAACAGAGCTCCGTTGACAGCCAGGCTGCTCTCACTCTTGAAGAATTCCAAAAATGGAACAATGCACGCCCAGCCTGGGCCTCTCAGGCCGCTGCTTGGAGAGGGCCCCGGAAGGCTGTGGCTGGGGGGCTGCCTTTCCAGCTGTCTGGTTGGCATTTCAAGGGAAACCCCGGAGCGGGGGAAGGGGGTCGGAGCGGGTGCAGAGAGAAAAGAGGAACTAAAGAAAACCCAAGCTGTCTGCGAAGAGGCCTGAGCCCCTCTGGCTGGATGGTCCCGCGGGGAAGACACGCTGGTCCCCGGGCAGGCACATTGTACCAGCCGCGTCTACACAGGCACTACCGTTGTCAGAGGTCTTTGATCTGTTCCTAGCTCCTGGATTGCTGTGGTTCATCCAGGGCGGCCCCTCCTGCCTCCAGGGGGTAAGCAGAGTGGTGATGGAGGGAGTGATTCACGGGGGTCACCAGTCGAAAGGAGCCGAATGGGGATGAGGGATGCCATTGGCCCTCCCAGCCCAGAGCTCCGGCTTCTGCTGCCACCCCAAAAGCCGTGACCTCAGCCAGGGGTCTGCTGGGGAGCTGCTCCTCGGGCCAGCTGTCCTGCCACGTCCTAGCCCCCGGGTGGCCCTCAGGGCCGGCAGAGGGACCACACCTGGAGGCCACATCCCTTAGCCCCAGTTTCTCCTCCGAAGCCCCAGGGGTGTTTGGGGCTGGATCTGTCTCTGAAGGGCTGTCCTGGGCCCTGGGGGGTGTTTCACCTCCACCCGCACTCTCACCCAGCTGTGAAAACCAGACACGCGTCCAGCATCTCAGCACATTCCTACAATTCTAACAGCGCCACAGACAGGGTGGCTCAGAAACAACAGCCGTCGATTCTCAGGTTCCAGGAGGCTGGATGTCCAAGATCAAGGTGCCAGTGCGTGGTTTCCTGCTGCGTCCTCACCTGGAATAAGGGGAGAGGATGCTCGGCGGGGTGTCTCATGGGCAAGGGTCCCCTCCCAGAGGCTGCGCCTCCCAAGGCCATCATCTTGAGTGTTGGGGTTTGCTTCGTTGCTTGGATTTGGTCATCGTCTGCCTCAATGTGCAGCTTGCAGGACCTTCGTTCCCCTGCTGCGGACTGAACTCAGGCCAAGACAGTGAAATCACAGAGTCCCAACCACTGGACTGCCAGGGGGGGCCTTCGGATGTTAGGTTTTCAACATGTGAATGTGGGGACACGACCACTCGGACCACAGCATCAGGCATTGCCAAAGAGCCTCAGGGCGGGGTGGGCGGCAAACCCCTGCCCCTCACCCTGAGGATCCATCACCTTATTTGAACTTGATGGTGGCTTTCACACATGGCTGTGAATTCTTTGATGCTCGCCGTTGAACAGGTGAGGTCTCTGCCCACTCCTCTTGCACGTGGGAGGGCGTGGCGCTGCTTCAGTCCATCAGGTATGGTGGAAATAGCGCTCCAGAATTTCCCAGGCTGGCTCTTCGGGGAGGGAATGCAGGCAACTTCTCCTGCTCCCAGGAAAGTCAGGCTGCTGTGGGCAGGAGCAGCTGGACTAGATGAGCGCGGGCCACTGTGGATGCCCCAGGCTGTTGCAGGCACCTGTGAAGGGGCAGGCAGCCAGTGGCTGAGCCTTCCTGAAGTCAGATGGAGTAGAATTCAGGTCACCTTTGAGACGGGACCAGTGACAAAGCCCAACCAGCCCCAGGTGGCCTCGTAAACTCTGCAGGAGGCGAGGACTCCCTTCTCAGGGGAAGAGGCTCCTGAGCTTGTGTGTGCACGGACCCTGCAGCACGCGTGAACGCATGTGTGTGCATGTCTAACGGGGCAGCGGGGTGTGGGACCGAGTCTGCTACCTCCTAGGCTCTGAGGTCTCCTCCCGCCCCGGGGGTCACTGAGAATACCACGTGCGGACAGTAAGCCACTGGAAAATCTTCGCAGTGGTGCAGGAGGCTGGCTGGCGACCTTCCCCACCAAGGCTGGTGCTTCCAACCCTCCGCGCTTCCTTTCCGCTCTTTGCTGCTGGCCGTGGGTGCCGGGAGCGGGTGGCTCTCCCCGCCTCCTGGCCAGGGTCACCTGCATCCTGTTGGGACGCCTCCTCTGTCACCCTGCAGCTGAAGGCGTTTCTTGGGGGGTTGTTTCCACCTCAGCACTAGCCGCCCCCCGCAGCCTCGGAAAGCCCCCTGGGTTTGCCCTGAAAGACCGGAGGGAGGTCAAGGTCTTTCCCTGGGTCTGGCAGCCACGCAGCCCGTGGTCTGGGCTCTGCCAGAGGGCACGGCTTCCCTGGCCCCTTCTCTCCACTGGGAGTCAGGGGGAGCTGACCAGGCCAAGGCACAGGAGCATCCGTGAAGCCGCCGGATGGCGTCTCCGCAAGGAAACAATTGGGCGCTGCAATCAGAGGAAGGTGGAGGATCTTGTCTCAGTTCTTCCTGTTTTTGTGCGAGGTCGACCCAGATGGGCACTGATAATCGGGCCGGGAGATGGCCCCCCAGCGGGAGAGGTGGCCTTGCAGGCCCTGGGGGCGCCGCGGCTCCATGCCCAGCCTCGTCTCCCACTTCTGCCCTCGCCTGGCAGGAGCCAGCCAGCAGAGCCGCACTGGGAGGGAGGGTGTCCATCTTCACGAAGCTGCAGACCTGGCCAGCACCTGCTGCTCTGGCACTCTGGAGTCGGGGGTGGGGGACCAGGTGGCGGGGGGCAGGGGCCTCCCTCCTTTGCCCTGGGACCACCCATCAGGGTCTCATACACATACACACACACACACACACACACACACACACACACACGCACGCACGCAGGGTGATGGTGACAGCTGAGCAGTTATGCTCTCCACAACAGCCTCATTCCAGAGTCCTAGGGCTTGAGGGTCCCAGCCTTCTCTGCAGAGTGGGAAACTCCTGGCTGATATCCCATCAGGTTCACCCAGCCTCTGTTTGGCTCTCGGAGCTGAAGGGGAGATGTCAGGGAGCCTCCTTGAGATGTCCTAACCTGCCCTCCCCCACTGCCCACCATCTCAGAAAGCTCATCATACTGCCTGGGCCCACCCATCACCCCAGAAACCCTGAGGCCACTCAACTCTGCACCAGTGCCCTTCAGTGGATAAAGAACTTCCTCCACAGGCCGCCGAAACAGAAGTGGTGCTGAAAGTCTGCCTGCGGGCTTCCCGAGTGGCTCAGCCGGTAAAGAATCCGCCTGCCACACGGGAGACCTGGGTTTTATCCCTGAGATGGGAAGACCCCCTGGAGAAGGGAAAGGCTACCCACTCCAGTATTCTGGCCTGGAGAATTCCATGGACTGTATGCATATTCCCAGCTTTGTTCAAATTTCCCCACGGACTTCCCCAGCAATGCAGTGGTTAAAGCTCTGTACCACCGCTACAGAGGGGTTCAGTTCCTGGTCAGTGAACTAATACCTCTTGCGTAAATACCTCTTGGCCAAAAAATTAAAAATAAGTAAAATGCAAGTGGTCTTTAAAAAGAAAAAGACAAATTTGCCCCAGACTGACAGCAACCAGGCAGTCTTTCAGTAGGTGAGTGGATAAGCTGTGGTCCATCCAGGCAAAGGAATACTCGTCAGCCCTAAAAGCGATAATCCATCACGCCATGGAAAACTGTGGAGGAAAAGTAAATATACGTTGCTGAACGGAAGAAGCTAATCTGAAAAGGCCTCATCACACACACACACACACACACACACACACACACACGCACGCACGCAGGGTGATGGTGACAGCTGAGCAGTTATGCTCTCCACAACAGCCTCATTCCAGAGTCCTAGGGCTTGAGGGTCCCAGCCTTCTCTGCAGAGTGGGAAACTCCTGGCTGATATCCCATCAGGTTCACCCAGCCTCTGTTTGGCTCTCGGAGCTGAAGGGGAGATGTCAGGGAGCCTCCTTGAGATGTCCTAACCTGCCCTCCCCCACTGCCCACCATCTCAGAAAGCTCATCATACTGCCTGGGCCCACCCATCACCCCAGAAACCCTGAGGCCACTCAACTCTGCACCAGTGCCCTTCAGTGGATAAAGAACTTCCTCCACAGGCCGCCGAAACAGAAGTGGTGCTGAAAGTCTGCCTGCGGGCTTCCCGAGTGGCTCAGCCGGTAAAGAATCCGCCTGCCACACGGGAGACCTGGGTTTTATCCCTGAGATGGGAAGACCCCCTGGAGAAGGGAAAGGCTACCCACTCCAGTATTCTGGCCTGGAGAATTCCATGGACTGTATGCATATTCCCAGCTTTGTTCAAATTTCCCCACGGACTTCCCCAGCAATGCAGTGGTTAAAGCTCTGTACCACCGCTACAGAGGGGTTCAGTTCCTGGTCAGTGAACTAATACCTCTTGCGTAAATACCTCTTGGCCAAAAAATTAAAAATAAGTAAAATGCAAGTGGTCTTTAAAAAGAAAAAGACAAATTTGCCCCGACTGACAGCAACCAGGCAGTCTTTCAGTAGGTGAGTGGATAAGCTGTGGTCCATCCAGGCAAAGGAATACTCGTCAGCCCTAAAAGCGATAATCCATCACGCCATGGAAAACTGTGGAGGAAAAGTAAATATACGTTGCTGAACGGAAGAAGCTAATCTGAAAAGGCCTCATGCTGTGTGATTCCAACTATCCTGGAAAAGGCAGAACTCCGGAGACAGTGAAGTTTGCCCACAGGGGTGGGCTGAGGGAGGGCTAAGCAGACAGAGCAAAGATTTTTACGGCCGTGAAATAACTCTGTGTGAGGCGGTAGCTGCGGAATCGTGATGTTGTGCATTAACAAAACCCACAGACTGTACCATATCGAGTGAAGCTTAACGCAAACCCTGGACTTGGGTTAATGATAGCACAGTGGGACCCCTCAGCAGTGCAGGGGCCGGGATCGCTTGAGTTCAGTGCAGGCTGGGAGGGCTCCGTGGCTGGCTGGGGGACTAATATCCTGCAGGCTTTGTCGCTCGGCCCAAAAAGAAAAGAAAAAGTATTTAAACAGATATTAACACGTGATACATCAATATAGGCTCATTACTTGTATCCAGTGTACAGCAATAATGGGAGATATTAACAAAAGGGTGGGGAGGCGGTTCTTTGCAAACCTAAAACCTCTCTAAGGAATAAAGTCTCTTCATTAAAAGAAGTGAACCTGAGCGTCATATGCCTTGATAACTCTCGTTGCCAATAGCAGTCTCAAGACCCTTGAGAAAAGAGGACTCACATGGGTTACTGGGTGTTTGCTGGTGTGAAAGTGTTGTTCGCTCAGTCATGTCTGCCTCTTTGTGACCCCATGGACTGTAGACTGCCAGGTTCCTCTGTCCACGGAAATCTGTAGGCAAGAATACTGGAGTCGGCGGCCATTCCCTTCTCCAGGGGATCCTCCTGACCCAGGGATCAAACCCAGGTTTCCAGCATTGCAGGTGGATTCTTTACCGTCTGAGAAACCAGGGATTTGCTTAAAATCCATTTTATCTGTTACAGAAACAGAGCGAGCATCAAATTAGGATGAGCTCCCATGCTTACAGCTCTAACACAGCCCTTCCACCAAAACAAGCTGGCAAACCACACCCAGAGCTGCAGAGAGGGATGCAGTTCCTGCCGACATATAGATGTGGCCAGTGACGCTCTGCGGATCTGAAGTGGGGCCTGTAAGGAGAGAGGAGCTGCCCACTCCTTGAGGGGTGGGTCCTTTGCCTTGCCACTCTCTCTACTTCACGGCTGGAGGTGCTTCACCCACAGCAAGCTGCGGGACCACAGACCTCCTGGTGTGGGCATGGCATGTGCCCATCTGTTCCCATCTCCACTCATGGCCCACCGGGACCAAGGAGGCGGTCCTGACATGAACGTGAGGATCACTAAGTCACCCTCGGCCCTCATGTTCGTCTCCATGGCTGCCGTCACCAAGGACCACAGTCACAGTGGCTTAAACACACATTTATTACTGCACAGCCTGGAGGTCAGGAGTCTGATGTGGGTCTCACTGGAGGAAGTGCATAGCAGCCTTCTCTCTGGAGGCTCAGAGGGAATCTGTTCCTTGCCCTTTTCCATCTTCTAAAGGCACCTGCATCCCTTGGCTTGCGGCCCCTTTCCTTCAAAGCCAGCAATGCATCACCCTAATCTCTGCCCCTGGCCCCCTTGCCTTTTTCTTCCTCTCCAGACGATGCAGGACAACCTCCCCATCACAAGATCCTTAACTTAATCACCCCCGCAAAGTCCTCTTAGCCTGAGGTTCCAGGGATCAGATGGTGGCATTTGGTGAGGCCATGATTCTGCCTCTCTCTTCCACACACTCCATCAATCAGGAGATCCTGCTGGCTCCACCCTCTGCGTGTATCAGGCTCCAAGTACCTCCCACCGCCAACTTTCAGCAAGGCCTAGCCGTGTCTCCCAAGCATGATCTTGACTTCTCTCATTTTCTTTTCCCAGCCTGTTCTAAACTCCGCAGACAGGCTGATCTGGGAAGGTGCGAGACCAACTCCTCTAACAGTTCTGGTTCATGCAGCGTAAAATCAAAGTCCTTTCGACAGCGGACAAGCCCCAGCTCCGTCTCCCCTTCCTCACGCTTCCTCTGGTCCTGCCCCGGGGTGCAGGGCCTCCTGGCTCTAATGCACCAGATGCCCTCCTGCCTCAGGGCTTTTGCACCGCCTCTGCCCTCCTCCTGGGCACCCTTTCCCAGCGATCTCTGCCCGAAATCACCGTCCCCAAAGCTCTGGGTCTCTGCAGCTCTGCCCCCTTCATCCTGCATCACTTTCTAACAGACTCCATCACTCGCTTGTGTCTGAGAGTCTGGTCTGTGCCCCGCGCTGCGGGGACACCGGACGGGCACTGTGTCTCCTTCATTTAGTTTCTGGTCCTGGACGAGGGTGGTACCTGGCCCTAGGGGGCCACATGTGGAGCAAGTCTCAGGTAGCTGAGGACACAGAAGGAAGGAAGGAAGGGAGCACCGGGCTGGGTGCCTTTCCCGGCTCTTCGTGTCAGTGGTCCTGGGCGGAGCGTGGAGACCCCTCCCCCTTACCAGGAGGGAGGTCAGAATCCCCAGTCTACCTCTTCCTCCACGAGAGTCCCCCAGGCTGCCACCACTCTTCAGCAGGCTTTGAGGGGAAACGGTGTCTTCCTTCCTACCCTAGTTGTGTTTACCAAGGGCTGGTCCAGGGTCTTCGGATGCTAGGAGGAGCGGGATGCTCCTCGAGTTCCAGTTTTGGGCATGGGGGCGTATTTGCAGAGAACAGGAGGGCATGGTCCCGGCTGCACAGGCTGAGCACCGAGGGTGTTCCAGACACTTTGCAGGAGCTATGGTTTCACTCAGCGAATATCTGCTTGCTCAGCACCCCTCTGGGCCGTGTCTCTGATCCCAGCCCGGTACCCTGAGCAGGAGCCGAGCCCTCAGGGTCCCGCCAGCTCTCCTTCCCTTGTATCTTTCGTACCAGCTCTTGTCAGGACCGTGTGTTTCTCAGTCTCCTCACTTGTCTTTTCTGCCAACCCGGGGGCTCCTGGAGGTCAGGTCCTGGGGTCCTCACTGTCTTCATGTCTCAAGCAGCTGGCACACAGCAGGTGCTCAGAAAACGCGGATTAAAAAAAAAAAAAACAAACGGATGGCTGACTGGCTGCATAATGAGTTGGTAAATGAATGGATTCCAGGGGGAGGCCCAGAGTTGTGGGGGTAAGCTGGGACAGGCGGGGCAGAGGGGCTGGGAGAGGCCCCCTGCTCTGAGCCCGATGTGAGCTGCAAAGTCTCTTGACGTCAGCCTGGAAGGGGAGGTGTGCCCATGGGGCGCCAGCTTGTGCAGCGTCTGGGGTTCAAGCCTCCCTAGGTCCCAGTCAGCGGGGTGCCTGGGTGTTTCCACTGAGCAAGACAGACCCCTAGAAAGTGGCAGAACTGGGTTGCGGTGTGGATGCCCTGGCAGGTCCTGAATGCCTGGCTGGGGTGTCTGGATGCTGTCCTGGCCCCCTCCCCACCAGGTGCCAGCCTGCTTGGAAAGCAGCTTCTGAGCCGAGGTCGGGGCCCCCACCTCACCAGGACTCCAGACCTCTCTGCCTTCATCTGCTTCAACCTCCCTATGTCTCCAGATGAATCCTCATCAGGGGGCAACAAAGATTTGCCAGGTCACAGTGCATCTAGCTGCTACAGGTACTACGGCAAAGAGTCGGACATGTCGCTCCAGTGACGGAGCGTGCCCGCACAGGTACCAGGGGCCACGGACGGCCCTGGAGCAGAGGACGTGCTGCATGAGAGACTGTCGCTGTGAGTCTCGGCAGGCCATTCCGCGGTCATTTGTCTTTGTCTTCGCTGAGCGACAGCTGCCGATTGCTTGCACCCTGTGTCCCAAGCACGGAGAGGCCCGGCCGTCTCGGAGCCCTGCCCTCCGGAGGATTCAGTGCTAGGGCTAAAGGTCATTTGGCAGGATCATCAGTGGAATCCACGTGAACGAGGCAGAGGATTTGGGGTGGAGAGAGGGTTGCAGGGTGGGGGTGGGCAGCTTCCCTCCACTCTTGGAGAAGCAGATGAGAAGGGAAGGGTCGAGGGAGGGGAGCTCTGTAGACTCCAGGCCCATCTGTGACCTGTGCTCTGGCGGAGCATCTCAGACCTGGGGCAGAAATATTTGATCTTCGAAGGAGCTATGGCTTTTCCAGGAGTCATGTATGTATGTGAGAGCTGGACCATAAGGAAGGCTGAGCACCAAAGAACTGATGCTTTCAAACTGTGGTGTTGGAGAAGACTCTTGAGAGTCCTTTGGACTGCAAAGAGATCCAACCAGTCAGTCCTACAGGAAATCAACCCTGAATGTCCATTGGAAGGACTGAAGCTGAAGCTGAAGCTCCACTCTGTTGGCCACCTGATGCGAAGAACCGACTCATTGGAAAAGACCTTGATGCTGAGAAAGATGGAGGGCAGGAAGTGAATGGGGAGACAGAGGATGAGAGGGTCGGATGGCATCACCGACCTGAGTTTGCACAAACTCTGGGAAATGGTGGAGGACAGGGAGGCCTGGCCTGCGGCAGTCTGTGAGGTCACAAAGAGCTGGACGCCACTGAGCAACTGAATGACAACCCAAGAGCTGGCCCAGTGGACCCTGGCTGGGTGACCTGAGAAGGGCACCCCATCCTTGGGCAGGAGCCCCCAGGGAGATCATGGCACAGTCATGCCCAGGGGCCCCTAAGCCCTGCACAGTCATCCACTGAGCGAGTCAGACCCCACAGGCACAGAGCCCCAGGAGGACGGCCAGCCCCAGCCTGCAGGCTGCTGTCCGCCAGGAGGCCCTGAGCCACCGGGGCGCTCGGTGAGGATGCCACCCTCTTTCTCGGTCACGGCTGTCACAGAAACCCTTCATGCTTGATTTTGCAGACCAGATGCTATCTCGCCCTGCCTGGGGAGCAGCCACCGCGAGCAGACTTCTGCCGGCCTCTCACAGCGGCCGCCACCGCCCCCACGGCCTGAGCCCTTTCCCACTGCCGGGGGCTATTCTTAACAAGCCGAGCCTCCGGCTCCAGGGCTAAAAATACCACCCAGAAGCCTGTGGGAACGCTGCTGGGCTATTTCTGTGGTTCAGCGCTTGCCTCGGGGTCCCTGCGTTCTGCTGGGGCGGGGAGGATGCCCACCTCCTGCTCTGCCGGCGTCAGGGCCCACCCATCCATGTTGCGGGACTGGGTTACCTACGGGCGGTGACCGCCGGTCTCCAAGGGGGTCAGCCCAGCCTGGGAGTCTTGAACTCGTCACTCCACAGCAGAGAAATTAGCTCTAAGAGAGAAGCGAGTTCCCTGAGGGCTCAGTGCGGTCTGCCACGGGGACTCAGCTGTCCTCTCTGTGGGTGGCCTGGTTCATCCAACCCCAGCCTGCCCCGCCCCACCCCCAAGGGCATTTGGAGGCCATGAGGATGGCACCTTCTCGCTTCCTGGAGCAAAGCTGACCGTCTCATCGCAGGTGAGGTTCACAGGAGAGTCTCCACCCTTTGAGTCACTTTCCCACAGGCCATGGGGGCAGCAGGGAGGCAGTGGGCCCATTGTAGGGATGCAAAGACTGAGGCGGTGAGGGGGTCAGCTCAAGGTCACAAGGGAGGGGCTCTGGAGCCCTAGCCTGGCTCCTCCTCCTCTATCATTGGCCCAGTGTGGGGACCCAGCCCTCCAAGCCAGGCTGGCTTGGTGGTCCCGCTGCCCCATGCTTACAGCGCCCCTTCTCATGTTGGCCCCCTGTGCTAGATGGTGACAGAGGGGCACTTGTTCCATGGGAGGGCATCAGGGGGCACAGGGGTGTCAGCATATAAACTGTCCCCGTACTAGAGGGCCAAGAGACACAGAAGAGGAGGCAGCCGCTCCCTCCAGATGGGCAGGCGGTGGGTGGAACAAGCCGGAAACTTAGAAGGAGACTCATCTGAGCCTCCGTAAGACCAGCGGATCATCGTGCCAAGTCCGCACGTTTACAGAGAGTCCTCACTAGGCTTCAGCCACGTGCTCTGTCCGGCCAGATGGTCTCAGCGCCACCTTGCTCTCTCAAGGCCGTGTACTCAGAGCAGTTGTGGCAGTAAGGATGGTAGATGGCACACACATTCCAAGGACAAGGGATGGGTGAGGAGCCTCGACGTCTGGGTCCCCCGAGGGTCAGCCGGCGGTCGCGTCCTCCTGATCACCTCCCCCCACAGGCCCCGGGGGCCCTGCCTTACCCACCGCGGTGGCATGAAGGGTCATACTCCTTAGCCGTGTGTTCTCAGCGCCGGAGCCCTGACGAGCGGGCACGCTGATCGGCCCGACAGGCTGCACAACGTGCCATTGTGCTGGGGCGGGTTCATTAACCGCCTCTGCCCGGGTGGCCGGGGTGTCCAGCCACTGCCAGGGCCAGCTCTGTGAGTCCCCAGCCTTCCTGCGGGGCTGGACAAAAGCCCCCTCCTCTGTGCCCTCCTGTTGCCCTGGGAGAGGCTGTGGGCACGATGCCCACCTTGGGGGCTGGAAGGGCAGCTGGCGGCTTCCCGGCGTGGCCTGCTGTGGCCCCAAGAGGCCCTGGGCTTGAGGCTCAAGGCGGCTCCAGAGCCCGCTGGCTGGGCCTTGGGGCTGAAATCTCAATACGGCCCCAGTCAAGGTGCCCGGCCCCAGCCCTCATACGCGATGAGGGCCCACGCAGCGTGGTGTGGTCGTGCTTGGGAAAGCTGAAGCCAGGATATCACAGAAGGCATGGAGCTCCGTGATGCTCATAAGCAAAGCTCCTTGAGCAGAGGGACTGGGGCAGGAGGAGGAAGGTGGAGGCCTGTGCTGTGCTCCAGCATCAGGTGCACCAGGAAGCCTGGCCCTGAGCCCCACAGGCCTCCGTGGGACGGAGAGAGGAGACACCCCCAGGCAAGCAGGCAGCGTGGCCTTGTTGTCCACCCTGCAGAGAAAGAGGCCCAAGAGGTGAGTAGCTTCGCAGAGAGATAGGCCGCCTCAGAGGGACGTCCCTGTGCCCCGCCTGCCCACTCCCTCTCTCCTCTGTGGCCTCTTCCCTCCCCTCCTGCTCTGCCTGGCTCCAAGGGCCACATCCAAGCCTCAGGGACAGGATGCTCAGCCTCCAGCATTCCTGCCCTGTTTTCCTTTAGGGGATGTCCCCCAAAATACCCAGCCCTCTGGAGGCAGCGGCAGCCTTGCAGGCCCCCTGGGAACACACTTGAAAGCCTTGGCCCGGCCGGGGGGCCTCTGGGGCAGCCAAAGCCACAGGCGCTGGCGGGAGGGCATTCCAGGGATGAGCCGCTGGGGGCGGGCGTGACAGCCCAGGACCCACCAGTGTGGCTTTGCGGGCTGGGCAGAGGCTGGGGCGGCAGCCCCGAGGAGGGGGGAGCGAGACCTCAGGAATGTGGCGTCGCCGTGCTGACATTCACATTTTCCTGCTGCCTGGCTCCCGGGGCGCGGGGCCAGGAGCCTGGGCCGAAGGACATGCCGGGCAGAGGTCCCGGGGCTCCCCAGCCCCCGCCCTCCAGCCCCCGTCCTCCCGGGTGGTCCTCCCTGCCCCTTCACCTCTGCAGCCTTCACAGGATGGCCCAGGGAAGCACCAGCACCGTGGGGCTGGTGGGCTCCAGCAGAGGCTGGATGCTGCGCCTGGTGGTTGCTGGGGGGCCCATCGAGACCCGGCTGTCTGGGTCCCACCGCTCCAAGGCACCCCGAAGCTAGCCTGGGGTCTGGCTCTGAGATGATCTGAGTTGGGTAGGGGCCCTGGCCCAGGGGGATGTCTTCCCAAAGCTGCCTCACCTCCTGAATGGCTGGGGGACAGTCCTCGGCAGCCGACTGAGGTGACCCAGGGGTTCTCATGAGGACCACACACCCGTAGGGAGCGCCTGAACTTTGGCCTGGGAGCCCCAGGGCTGCGTGACTGCCCGTCTGTCTCAGGGCCTCGGTCTGCCTGTCACGTGTAAGGGTCGTCCCTGCTTGTACGGCTAAGAAGGGGTCCTCAGCCAGGGGCCCGATGCCTCTGGGATCTCAGATGGTACCACTCTGCGGCAGGGGGCCTGGAGAGAGCTCCTGCTGTGGCTGAGGAGGTGCCCAGAGCCTCGAGTGGCCCTCCGCCACCCTGCAGACTGGCCCGGGAGAGCCCTGGCAGCCTCAGGCAGTGGAGAGGCAGCGCTGGCCTCAGAGGGAGACCCCGCTGGACCCATGGCCTGCTCACAAACGCCAGCCGACCTCCTGACCTCAAATATTGGCTCTGGCAGGCGGAGGGGTCAGCGGAGAGGGCCGGGCTGCGGGCGCGGGCAGTCTGCTGCTGAGTCACCTGGCTGAGGTGCCCAAGGGGCGAGCCACCCTCCGTCCCCGCCCCCTGTGCTTTGGGGACACCCTTCCAGGAGACCAGAGTCTCCTGGAAAGAGAAGAAAAGCCCGCCCCTTTCCCACAGCACCTCTCCCCTCCCGAGGGTCCCACCTCATCAGCAGGAGCCTGGAACGAGGGGCGGAGACCTCCTCGGCTCCTCTGGTGTCTGGGATAAATATTTGTCCACTGCACGTTATTTAAGCCCAGCCGGTTCAGCAGAATCAGCAGTCCCAACTCCAGGAAGCCCCTAGCCCCCAGCTCATCGGTTCTCTCATACAGACCACCTTGGCAGAGGAACACAGAGGCATGGCTCCATCGTGTTCTGAGTCCCCTCACCTCCCGCACCCTCTGTTTCCTCCTCTGTGACCGGGCGTCAGGAACACCACCTATTTGCTTGGAGGTCAAGTCAGATCCCGTGCCTGGTGTGAGCAATGCCTAGTGCGAGGGCCCTGCCCATAATGCCCCTCCCCTGCCCTCGACACCCTGACGTTGGTCCTGGGACAAGACAGGAGCTCCAGCATTTGGGTACATCCCTTTCTCAAGTCATCCCCCAGCCAGTCAGTGGGAGATTCCTACTCAGAACGCAGGCGCGGCCAGTGCCCTCCTGTGCGCTTGGGGAAGGCTTTACAGAGGAGGTGACCTGGAGGGGGCCCCGAGGGCAGGGTTTGGTCCAGTGGGTCAAGGACGCTGAAGGCACAGACCTCGGAGGCTGCTGCAGCCCTGGGACGTGCCCTTGGCCATGCCCCCCGCTGGCCACACTCAGGCAGGGCTGGCCTACCTGCCGAGCTGGAGGGTGCCTTCTGCTCCTTCCAGAGACTGCCAGGTCTTTTTCTTCCTACCCCAAACACATCCCTCACAGACAGACTCAAAGTGTTCCGTGGTCAGGAAGCCTTCATGAACACCCCTTAGGAATACCTGCCCGGGAGGCTGGAGTTGGCAGCTTCATCCTTCAGTTGGAGCAAGACCAGGTCTTGTTTCGTCTATTCATTTGTTCATATGCTGCTTGACTGATGGGTTCATTGGCTTATTCATTCATTCATTCTTCAGCTATTATGTGCAGAATATCGTGC
Organism: Madoqua kirkii; assembly: GCA_006408675.1. NCBI lineage: Eukaryota > Metazoa > Chordata > Mammalia > Artiodactyla > Bovidae > Madoqua > Madoqua kirkii. The sequence goes on along the minus strand of SJYC01017678.1, from coordinate 7,499 downwards.
AGGAAACAGGAGAGAGCTGCTTGGGGTTCTGGCCCAGGATGCAGCCTGGGAGGATGAGGTGCTTACCTTTCATCAGTCCTACCTGCACAGTGAGCCCTTGGGGTCCTTCCCTTCCTTCCTGGAGGCAGCCTGACTCTGGGGGCCACAACCCAAGGCACACCCTCCCCCACCCCCGGTCCCCACCAGCTCACCGCCAGTTAGGTGCCATGTTGTTTGAAGCCTTTGCTGTCTGCCCCCCGAAGGCTGCAGAACATGAGCAACACCCCAAGAGGCTCCCTGCTTCCCCAGAGCCAACACAAGGCGGGGTCACGGCACGCACGTGGTGCCCGCTGTTCCCTCAGTGTGTGCTGGGGCAACCGAGGCCCAGAGAGAGACCGTGAGGAATCCACAAGGGCTGGGAGCCCCAGCCTGCCTGCCCCCGCGGGGTCCCGGGTTCGGCCACCCCAGACAAAGACCCTTCTTTGAAGCCTTCAGACAGAGCCCCGGTTTCCGGCCCCAGCCCACCGGGAAGCACCCGCCACGGCAGCTGTCTTCATCTGCTGCCCCGCCAGCCCGGCCGCCCGGGCCTCGGTTTATTGTCAGCTTCCTTGCCAGAAATATGCTTGAACAAATGCTGTAAACAAATGGAACAATCGCGGACCATCACGCTTGGATTTCTCTCTAATATGCATAAAATGGGGTGCGGCTAGGGCTGCCTGCTGAGGGCTGAGTCCTGAGCCGCCCTGCCAGGCGCGGTACCCTGTGGACCTGGCTCCTCCCTGCCTCGGGAACCCCAGGCCCCTCTTCCGAGGCCCCAGATAAGCCCTGAGACCTCCCCAGGGGCTCCTGGAGAGAGAAAGAGTGAGAGGCCGAGAGGCTTGGGAATTCCCTACATGGTTTCTCGGTCTGTTCAGCAAACAACAGACCTGGTGCCCACAAATCCCAGACAAATGTTTGCTTTTCATCGTCACAAAAACCTGCCATATAGGCAGTGTCATATCTGTCACGTGGAGGAGGAAACTGAGGCACAGGGAGGTTAAGTAACAGGCCCAAGGACACACAGCTAATGCTTCCACCCCAGCCCTGGACCCCAGAGCACCTGTCTTGATAAAGAGATGCTTGGGAAGAGGGGCTGGTGGACAGACGACCCGGAGTGCTGATGAATGAATGAAGGGTCCCCCAAACTGTGACCACAAACAGCTGTCCATCTCCACAAGGGCCCGAGGCTGGGAGTGTGCTTGCTGGGACTCAGGGTGTAGTCAGAACAAGGGCCGCCTCTTTCCATGAATCTTGCGAGGGTTTGGAATCTTTGCTGACCCTTGGGTCTCGGGTTCTAGCTTCAAGGCCTGGGAGACAGCACACTTCCACTTTTCTGCCGTGTGTGGTGCTTTTTGTTTCAGCAGCCTCATGAACTAAGACACTGAGCGCTGTGCTCTTTCCGGGAACACACTGCATTGAGGGGTGAAGCCCTGGAGCAGGCGAGCAGGGAGGGAGCAGCCTCATGCCGTTCCAAGGTGGTGCAAATTTTCAGGTCTGTTCGTGCATCGCTGGAGCAGGCTCTGGTTCACGGCTGGGCCTGTAGAGAGAACTGAAGTCAGGCTCATTTGTATATTTTGTGTTGCACATACAATTTGGCAGACCCAGGGATCTATTCACTCAAAAGTTACTGAGCCCATACTATGTCTCAGATGCCAGCCAGTATGCCTTTCAGTAGTGGTGAGAACTTAAGCTGTGAGTCAGTCAGCACCTCTCCCTCCCTCCCTCCCATTCACTCATCCACCCATCCATCCTCCCATCATAATCCATCCATCCTTCCATCACCCACCCATCCGTCCTCCCATCCATCATAATTCGTCCATCTATCCTCCCATCATCCATCCATCCATCCTCCCATCCATCATAATCCATCCATCCATCTATCCTTCCATCATCCACATATCCATTCTCCCATCCATCCATTATCCATCCTCCCACCAACCATCCATTCATCCTCCCATCCACCCATCCATCCATCCTCCCATCATCCACCCATCCATCCATCTGTCATCACAATCCATCTGTCTATACCTACCTGCCTCTCTTCCTTCCTTCCAGTCACTCACCTACCAATCCATTCACCATCAGTCCACCTTCCTCTCTCCTTCCCATCCTCCGTTCCTTTTTTCCATACATTCATCTGACACCTTCTTCTGATGGGCCGTGTCACCTTGGACAAGTCATTGAACTTCATCTGGGAAAAATGACCTGCTGCAGAGCTCAAATGGGAGAAAGAATGAAGGGTGCATTGTGAACTGCGTAGCCCTGGCTCCCAGCGGGTGGAGGAGGATCCCAAGCCGCTGAGAACCTAAACTGCTTTGCAAAGTGCAAAGCCCTCCATGTTGAATAGTGAGTGCTTCCTTGGTTCCCACGGCCACATCTCCAGAATGTTCTTCAAGCCAGTCCCCACTTCACCCCGCCGGCATCAGCTGAGGGACCCCAGGCCAGAGCCCAGGACCCCTTGGACGTGTGGACGCCCGCGTGTGCTTCCCCAAGGAGCACCCTCGCGGCCTCATTTGAGGAAACAATGGGCCTCAGTCCATATTAATGATCCTCCGAGGATCTGCCGGCGTCTTTGTCCTTGGTGTACACTGGCTGTCATCAGCGGGGCTCCGGGTGCTCTGGCCTAATTTGGAGGGACAGGTTTTATCATCACCCTTGATTCGGGTGGCCCAATCTGACAGGCCCGCGGCCCCCTGTGTGGAAGGACCACGTCAGAGACGGCCTTCTCCCCGGCGGCTCACCCTGGAGGTCTGGGGAAGCTGAGGTCGCCGGCGGGGGTGAAGAAGGGGCTGCAGCTGGACCCCTTGGGTGGGCCCACGGTGGGTCCAGGGGAGGAGGGCGCTGCTGATGAGATCAGAGAGGGGCGAGGGGGCAGGTCCGCCAGCCTGGGCTCATGCTTCAACCACCCACTAGTAGGCCAGAAAGCCGCCAGGGCCAGGGCTGGTTCCTGGGAGGGGCCAGGCAAGAGCAGGGCACTGGCTCTGGGTGAGCTGGCCCCCGAGAAGGGAGCGGGCAGTGTTTAGTTGGCTCTGGCCTAAAATCACCAGCAAGCAAAGCATTTGTGGCTAACTGACCTGCGAGCACCCGGCAGGTGTCAAGGTATGACATCTGTTCTCTGCTTACTCCCCACAACCTCAGGAGAAGAGCAGACCGCTGTACGCACCTATCAGGTCACGAGCTGTGCGGAGGTCTTAGGTCACAGGACTGGAGAGGCAAAGCTGGGGCCCAGCCCTGAGGCCTGTGCCTGGCCTCATCCCCCCACCCTGGCAGGAGTCCACCACAGCTTCCCGGCCCCTTTGCACACGTGGCTGCCATGTCCACTTCCTGTGTCCACTTCCAGGAAGGTTTGAGTCTCGGTGCAGAATGTCGTGCCCCACCCCACCCCGCCCCATTCAAGTGTTGAAGTGCCAACACTTCACGGGAGTTCGTTAGGAGGCAGGGCCTCTGGGAGGGGCTTAGGTCATTAGGGTGAGGCCCCTGTAGTGGGATCAGTGCCCTTATTATTCAAAGAGACTTAAGAGTTAGCTTCTCTGTCTCCTCTGCTTGGTGAGGACACAGGAAGACGACTTCTGTCTGCAAACCAGGAGGCTGACCCTCCCGGGACGGCAGACCTGGGGTCTCTGGCCACCAGCACTGGGAGGGTCTGTGTGTTCTGGTGTGGCAGCTTGGGCTACGACAGTGTCTCTTGAGGGGCGTGGGGCGGGCGTTCCCCTGGGCGCAGATGGTTCCAGGGAACCCAGCCTCCTTGGGCCAGTAGGCCACCTGGGTCTCCTTCATGTGTTGATGGAAGCTCTGTGTAGAAACACTCAGACTTCACCCCAGTCTGAGGCCCAGCCTCGATGGGAGGCACGTGCAAAGCCATGTGGCTAAGGATATGGAACCGTGGAGCCATTGGGCTATTACCACCGCATCCTTCTGACTTCCTGTTTACTCTGAGGATAAACTGCAATTTCTCTCCGAGGCCAGCAACTCCTTGGACCTTCCTGCCCCTGTCTCTTCCTCCTGGCTTGTCCCTGCCCCCTTCTCCACCAGGCACCCCAGTCGCTGGGATTCTCCAGGCGAGAACACTGGAGTGGGCTGCCATTGCCTTCTCCAACGCAAGAAAGCGAAAAGAGATGTGTAGAAGAGACAGACCCCACCCCGCCCCATTCAAGTGTTGAAGTGCCAACACTTCACGGGAGTTCGTTAGGAGGCAGGGCCTCTGGGAGGGGCTTAGGTCATTAGGGTGAGGCCCCTGTAGTGGGATCAGTGCCCTTATTATTCAAAGAGACTTAAGAGTTAGCTTCTCTGTCTCCTCTGCTTGGTGAGGACACAGGAAGACGACTTCTGTCTGCAAACCAGGAGGCTGACCCTCCCGGGACGGCAGACCTGGGGTCTCTGGCCACCAGCACTGGGAGGGTCTGTGTGTTCTGGTGTGGCAGCTTGGGCTACGACAGTGTCTCTTGAGGGGCGTGGGGCGGGCGTTCCCCTGGGCGCAGATGGTTCCAGGGAACCCAGCCTCCTTGGGCCAGTAGGCCACCTGGGTCTCCTTCATGTGTTGATGGAAGCTCTGTGTAGAAACACTCAGACTTCACCCCAGTCTGAGGCCCAGCCTCGATGGGAGGCACGTGCAAAGCCATGTGGCTAAGGATATGGAACCGTGGAGCCATTGGGCTATTACCACCGCATCCTTCTGACTTCCTGTTTACTCTGAGGATAAACTGCAATTTCTCTCCGAGGCCAGCAACTCCTTGGACCTTCCTGCCCCTGTCTCTTCCTCCTGGCTTGTCCCTGCCCCCTTCTCCTGCCACCCCACCCCGGTACCTGAGCCCTGATCTCCCCTCTCCTTCAGTGTCGACCCCACCTCCTCCAGCTTCCTGCCCAGGTGCCCCCCTCCTCCAGGAAGTCTTCCTGGTCCCAGGCCCCAACTGGGGCTCCCTATTACCTCCATCCTCACCATTGTCTCTCCCTCCACACCCACCGGACACATACCTGTGTCCTCTTTTCTACCGGACAACCATCTCTTAAGGTCAACAGCTGTGGCAGTACTCTTCCCACCCCAGGACCTGCAGAATTTATGTCACATGGAGGTGCCCCTCCTCAAATAATGAAGAGATAAATGGAAGAAGGAGATGTGTGGAGCTTACCTGTTCTGGAGTTTTCTGCCTGAGAAGAAGGGCATCTTCCCAAGGATGCTCCACTGCTGCAGCCAGAGCTCCCTGCGCTTACTTTCCAACCCTATGTCTGCCCTGGGGGTGGAGACCCAGAGAAAGAGAAAAGCTAGTCCCCATCTTGAAATCATTGTTAGAGGTGACGCTATGTCCCCAGCCCGGTGTCACAGCCAAGTGTTGTTTATTTGATTAATTTAGTTCATTTCAATTCAGTTCAGTTCATTCAGTTCAGCTCAGCTTAGCCTCAGCCCGTGCAATTCAGCAAGGGCTATCTGAGAACCTCGGAGGGGTAGTGGGCTATCCTGCACCCAAGGTCCTGCCTGCATCCCAGGACCTGGGGTGCCAAGGCTCAGAGTTGGCATCTGGCCTCTTCCACCACATTCTCTTGGTCAAAGTAAATCACAGGCCAGTCCAGGTTCAACAGGAGGGAGACCCCCCTTTCTTGGGAGATGCTGCAGAGTTGCGTCAGCCAGAGCACGGAGGCGGCTGTCTGTGCCCACTCAGCTGCAGGAATGCAGCAATGCCAGGAGGAGGTGCTGGTCTAGGGGAGTTTCCTTCTGCTCATCGCCTCTGCCCTGGCGCCTCTGGATCAGAGCTGGCTTCAGAGACCCGCCTCTGGGGCAGAGATGGAGCCCTGAGAACATGCTCTGTGCTGCTGCTAAGGCTCTGGCCTAAAGGCTCTATCATGTTCCAGGTCACCCAGAAGGAAGCGGCCTGGTAGGGAGGTCCCTGGGGGAGGCCGGGGTCTGCCCCTTCCAGACCACTACTCCTGAGACATGAGGCTCACAGGGGCTGCAGCTGGCCCAGCCTCTGGCCTTGGTCAGACGGGGTGGTGTCCGAGGCCTCCCCACCTAGCGGATTCTGCCACAGCTGATGAGGGACTGAATTGTCCCAGCCAACAGCATCAGGAGTGGCGGCTGAGAGCAGGCAATAGCTCGGACCAAGCACAGCGTGCTGGAGTGGGGCCAGGGCTTGGAGGCTCTCTGGTCAGCCTCAGATTCCCCATGGGCTCTTGCCTAAGGGTGTGTGAGCCAGCCTCACAGGCCAGGGAGAGGCCTGCCTGTGATGCCCCGGGGTCCATGCCTTCCTCTGCCCCAGGTCTCTGAGAGCAGGGCAGCCTCACTGGCCAGCGACCCTCGGTCACATGGGGCGGCCCTCAGAGGACTCTGGGCCGGTGCCCTGCTGAGCTGTCCTGTCCAGAGTTGGTCCTCGGTGTTGAACAAGGGCTGCATTTTAATTTTGTTTTGTGCTGCATCAGGTGGAACCCAGGCTGCTGGCCAGTTCCCCTCCCTGAACCCCCTGGAAGGCAGGGGTAACAGCAGCCCCTTACCCGTTCCTGAAAACACCAGGCAAAGTGGAAACGAACAGACTGTGAGGGGAAGGATGGCGGAGTGAGCAGAGAGCAAGCACCGGAGAGCAATCGGCGGGCTTCCTGGTGGCTCAGGCGGTCAAGAGTCCGCCTGCAACGCAGGAGACGAAAGAAGTACCATTCTATCCCTGAGTCAGGAAGATCCCCTGCAGGGGGGAACGGCTCCCCACTCCAGTATTCTGGCCTGGAGAATCCATGGACAGAGGAGCCATGGCAGGCTACAGTCCATGGGGTCGCAAAGAGCTGGACACGACTGAGGAACTAACATTTTGGCTTTCTTTTCACACTTGGGAGTAAAAGGCTCTGGGATTCAGACCTATGGGAGCTGCCCCTTCTGAGTTCCAGGCGTGGCAGGGCACAGGCCCCATCTGAGGGCTGAGAGCCCCTAAGGAGACCCCGCTTTCCCCTCCAGCATCCTTCCCCTGCTCCCCTGGTAACCCCGGGCCAACTTGGGGAGGAGGGGGCGGCCACCAGCCAGGCCGGCCCAGGTCCGCCCTGTCCCCGGGGGCCAGGTGGCATGGTGGCGGCCTGCCTGTCGCAGGCCAGCTTTCATCCCCGCCTGAGGGGCCTGAGAAAGCGTGGGGGCGGCTTTATCCCGGCGCAGGCCCGAGCAGCCTCCTGAAAAGTATTGAGGGAGCATCACTCAGACTGACACGTTCTATTTCCCTCGGGCTCAGACAATGAGAAGAGCCAGTTAAGGATATGGCTCCGGCCTTGTGCGCGGCTGAAGGTTTTTTGAGAAAAGTGTAATAGATGACAATGGGGCACTTTGTCGCGGTCGAGGGCATTGGGGACCGGGCCGCAGCGGCGGGCTTCATCATTACTTATGATGAGAGGAGATTTAGTGGCTTCTTTCTTCCCTCTGTCACGGAGAACAATGTCCGGGGAAAGCAGAGGTTTCCCATTATAAATCACCATAAGCCCCATGGAAATCCTTCCCCACCCCGGGGTGTGAGTGGGCA
>SJYC01017677.1:0-55120 GCA_006408675.1 Madoqua kirkii | reverse complement strand
CTCAGGGCCGCCCGGAGGGCGGGCGGGCGGGCGGGTGGGCGCAGGGCTGCTGCCCGGGGCCCCCCGCCCGTGGGAATCGAGCCTTCCAAATGCTCTGATCTCCACCCAAGAAGCAGGCACATGCCACGGAGAATGAGAAAGGCGAGGCCTGCCCACCCCTTCAATTAGAGGCCTGGGGGTGCTTGGAGCTTGGGCCTGAGGGTCTTGAGCCCCGGGGTGTGTGGTGGGGGTGCTGCTGAAAGAGAGAGGTCTGTCTCTCTGGCTCCGTGTGTCCCAGGTGATGTGAGTGGAAAGGCCTGCTGGGCCGGTGTTTTACGAAGAGAAAAGAAAAGTGCAGAGAGGGGCAAGCCCCTGCTCAGCGGCACATGGCCGTGTGGTGGCCATGCTGGCCAGGCTAGGACCCAGGCCTCCTGCAGCCAAACCCACTGCCCTCGGGCTGGCGAGCACCACCCTGGCTGAACCGTCGCTGGTCCCAGCAACGCGCCCCTCTGCGTGGGGGCCTCCTGCTTCCCTCCCAAGGCCTCACCTGCTGAGCAGGGCTGGCGGCCTTGCCTCCCATCCTACTGCCCAGGAGAGACCTGCACCTGCTGAAGACCACGTGAACCAGGAGGGGCAGGGCTGGACCTAGAACTGGGGTCTCCTGCCCCCAGGACTGGGAGCAGGGCCTCCTCAGAAGGTCAAAGACCACCCTTTATTAAATAATAAGACTCGGGATTTTAAGAAGGTGATTATGAATTCCACCTTCTATGCAATCCTCCCAGAGGAGTTCAGGGTGGTATCCCACTTTCAAATGCATGAAACATAGGAATACTCACCCCAAAGAGACAAAAGCTCTGAGAGACCTAGACAGCATATTAAAAAGCAGAGACCAGGAGTCATGTACAGATTTGCGAGTTGGACCATAAAGAAGGCTGAGAGGCAAAGGATTGACACTTTCAGATTGCGCTGTGGGAGAAGCCTTTTGAGAGTCCCTTGGGCAGCAAGGAGATCAAAGCAATCAATCCTAAAGGGAGTCAACCCTGAATATTCATTGGAAGGACTGATGCTGAAGCTCTAACATTTTGGCGACCACTTGATGTGAAGAGCTGACTCATTGGAAAAGACCCTGATGCTGGAAAAGATCACGGGCAAGAGGAGAGGGGGGCAGCAGAGGATGAGACGTTAGGAAGGCATCACTGACTCAATGGATACGAGTCTGAGCAAACTCCATGAAGCCTTTTGAGAGTCCCTTGGGCAGCAAGGAGATCAAAGCAATCAATCCTAAAGGGAGTCAACCCTGAATATTCATTGGAAGGACTGATGCTGAAGCTCTAACATTTTGGCGACCACTTGATGTGAAGAGCTGACTCATTGGAAAAGACCCTGATGCTGGAAAAGATCACGGGCAAGAGGAGAGGGGGGCAGCAGAGGATGAGACGTTAGGAAGGCATCACTGACTCAATGGATACGAGTCTGAGCAAACTCCAGGAGACAGTGAAGGACAGGGAAGCCTGGCGTGCTGCAGTTCATGGGGTTGCAGAATCAGACACAGCTTAGTGACTGAATGACAACAAAAGAGAGAGATTTGACAATCCAGGTGCAGTTTCACTGCACAAAATTTCAGGTTGGATTTTGGTGCCTAGAAAGATATGAGAAAATTCTGAGATTCAGAGCTTTTCGCATTTCAGGATTTGGACCAGTGAAGTGGGTTTGTGTTACGGTCAGCACGGCTGTTTACTACCTGAAGCTCAGCCCTCGAGGCTACATTTCAATCACTCTTCTCTCCCCAACCCCTCCAGCCCCCCAGCCTCCCGGACAATACACAGGACAGCTGTCTCTGTGTTTCCTGGCTTTCTTCCTGGGTACCTGATGGAAAATAAAATCTCGCCTCCGCGAATGACTGCCCTGTGGTCTTGCTGAAGCCCCAGTTACTCTGCCTATAAAGTCAAGGCGATAACTGTGCCCACCTCGAAGGGCTGTTGCAGGATCAGGTGCAGTCAGGGTTGGAATCAGTTTAACAGCCAGCCCGGACCGCTGTTGTTAATAAATACTGTTATTATTTTTGTTGTTGTTTTGCATGGCCCCGGGCTCATCAGAGTGAACTCACAAATGAGCACCCTCGTGCTACAGTGCCCCCCCAAGTTTGGAGGGGTTTCTGTGGATCCCCAGTTTATTTCTCAGCCTTAAATCCCCCTTTCACTCCTCATGCCCTCTGGGCTCCGGTCACCCCAAAGTTCCTCACTCCCATTCCTGGTCTGTGAGCTCTGCTTGCAGAATCACATTTTTGGCTCCCATGCTCCCTCATATGGTTTTTCCAAGAGTCATGTATGGATGTGAGAGTTGGACCATAAAGAACGCTGAGTGCCGAAAAATGGATGCTTTTAAGCTGTGGTGCTGGAGAAGACTCTTGAGAGCCCCTTGGATAGCAAGGAGATCAAACCAGTCAACCCTGGAAGAAATCAACCCTGAATACTCATTGGAAGGACTGAAGCTGAAGCTCCAATACTTTGGTCATCCAATACTTTGGCATGAAGAGCTGACTCTTTGGGAAAGACTCTGATGTTGGGAAAGATTGAGGGCAGGAGAAGGGGACGACAGAGGATGAGATGATTGGATGGCATCACTGACTCGACGGACATGAGTTTGAGCAGACTCCAGGAGATGGTGAAGGACAGGGAAGCCTGGCGTGCTGCAGTCCAGGGGGCGCAAAGACCTGACAGAGAGAACAATGAACAACAGTGCTCTCTCCAGCCAGAATTCTCATCTGCATCTTCACACGTTCTAGAACTTTTGTCCCTCTATTAGGGAGCAGGTCGCCTGTCCGCTACAAAGATGGTGCTCATGAACGGACCCCCTGGTGTCTATGGTTTCCTGGGGCTGGGAGTGTCTCCACAGCCTCCCAGCACATGGTTTCTCATGGTGGGGCGGGGTCACAGTTGCGGGAAGAGAGTGAAGGGGCTTGAGGGAAACCAGCTCCAGCCAGGCCTGCCCATCACCACCTGGAGTCACAGCACAGCCTGGCTCTCCGGGCCATCCACACTGAGAGGGGGACCAACGGCATCGCCCCTCCAGCTGAATGAAGCCTCCTTCCTGAGGTCTGCCCCTCTGAGCACACCATCGCTCTCCCTCCCTCCCCGCCCTGAGGCTCCAGCTGTTCTGGCCAAGCTCGATCCCCACGCCGGCCTGGCTGTCCAGAACCTCCCCAGGCCTGAGGTGTCGGCCCCGCGAGGCTCTAGCTGGGGTCTCGGAGCATCAGCCCAGATGTCTGTTTCCTATCTTGTGGCCACACGCAGTCCCGGTCACAGCCACTCAACTCTGCTTCGCAGGGGGTGGCTGCAGACACAAGGCTGTGCCTGTGTTTCCATCTACATCGAATGGAAAATGCTCTGTGGTTGCTCTGCCTCACAAACGGTTCTTCTTTGGATGTTTTTTAATTAAATTGTTTTCAAGCATTAAAATGATTTATAAACCAATCGCAGCTCATAGCTGTGCAAAAACGGGCAGCTGATTTGATCCATAGTCTGTAGTTTGTTGCTTCATTCCGATTTTAGAATGGAGCATCCTTGGTGGGGCTGCCCAGGTGGCTCAGTGTGGTAGAGTATCCTACTCCAATGCGGGAGCCGCGGGAGACACAGGTTCGATCCCGGGTCGGGAAGATCCCCTGGAGGAGGAAATGCCACCCCACTCCAGTGTTCTAGCCTGGGGAATCTCATGGACAGAGAAGCCTGGCAAGCTACTGTTCATGGAGTTGCAAAGAGTCAGACGCAACTGGGCAAGACACACATCCTGTGTGCCAAAGAAGACGAGCGTTTGCCTAAAGGGAGACGGCAAGCTTCCGTTCACTTTTGCTTCTGTTTTTATAATCTTTGGCAAATAATTGCAGTAAGTCTGTCTGTTGCTCTGATTTTAATTTTTAAAAATGTATTTATTAAACTAGCCCCCCAGGCTCCTCTGTCCATGGAATTCTGCAGGCAAAGATACTGGAATGGGTTGCCATTTCCTTCTTCAGGGGATCTTCCCTACCCAGGGATCAAACCTGGGTCTCATGCACTGCAGGCGGACTCTTTACATCTTAACCACTAGGGAAGCTCCATTATAGCTGATTTATGATATCGGGTTAGTTTCAGATGTATAGTTTCAGATTCTTTTCCACTGTAGGTTATTGCGAGATACTGAACAGAGTTCCCTGAGCTGTACAATAATTCGTTCTTGTCTATTTTATATATAGTAATATGTATCTGTTAATCCTATGCTCCTAATTTATCCCTCCCGCCTTCCCCTTTGGTAACCAGAAGTTTGTTTTCTATGAGTCTGTTTCTGTTTCGTAAATAAGCTGATTTGTATGATTTTTCTGGATTCCACATGTAAGTGGTCTCATATGATATTTGCCTTGTTCTGCCTGACTTACTCCATTTGGGATGATAATTTCTACGTCTATCCGTGTGGCTGCTGATTTGCATTTTTTTAGTCACAATGAACCTGCCTGTTTTCATGTTTGTGTTCTTTGGTGGGGTTGTTCCCACACGGTGGGTTTGTCCTCCTGGGTTCAAGGCAGTGCACTCTCCCTGGGTACAATCTTAAGAGCCAGGGTCTACATACTCTTCTTTTGCCAGCCTTTCGCCCAGCAACCTTGACAATGAGTAGAGACCCTGCTGCTTCCCACCTGACAGGTGTGAGCAAGAAATAAACTTTTGCAGTTTTAAGCCTCTGAAGTCTTGGGAATGTTTGTTACTTCAGCATAACCCAGACTATGCCTCTGTCAACAGCCTATATTTTATTTTTTTCAGTTTTTTTTTTTCTGATCCCTGGTAGCATTCTATTGACTTATACTTTTTCCTTATTTATTTTGCAGAGCCGTGGATGTGTTAAAAATATTAACCCTTCTAGTGACGTGGTTATTTTGTCAGCAGCTGGAAATCTCCTTAAAAGGCGACTGGCCCTAGGATTTTTCACTGCTGTCAGGAAGAAGGGCAGAGGTCCAATGGTTCCGAAACCAGGATCATCATTTTTAGCATACCTCTTTCGACATTTTACTAACTGAGCGCTAATGAGTCTGTTTCAACTTGCTAGATTACCTGTGGGTACCTGTTTCAACCACTTTATCTCAGCAGGTTCACAGGGCAGTTTCCCAGTTCAAAGCTGATATTGTCCTTGCACTGGCCTGGAGATTTCTTTAAGAAATGACTTTTAAAAAAAAAAGGGTTTGGCTGCAATGATGGCAGCAGCTTTTTCCAGAACATGGCTCCATGAAAGCAATTTCTGAAAAATACTGCATCTGGGAAGCAGTTTCATGGCCAGAGACCCGCATGTGCCTTTGTGAAAACAGTAACGCAGGAACATCATTGGGCCTGAGCGGGTGCACCTATCTGAGGCTGGTACCACGGGTTCCTTAGCCTCTTTGCCCAGGCAACACTTTCCCCACAAAGCCATGAAAGGAGGGTGTGGAACACCTTTAGGAAAAGTTTATCTAAAGAGTAAGATTGGGGATCTCACCACCCATTTAACCAGGGCTTGGAGCAAAGTGTGCATTATTCTTAGAGGACCCCCAGGCCATTGGCTAAGCCCCATCCCAAGATGGGTGGCCTTCCTTTTAGCCTTGAGGCTTGTTGGGCTGCTGCCGTGGCTCCCTACCATCCCCGGGGGACTGGGTTCCACAGGGAGCCGCCCCAGTGCTCTGCTGCTGGACGTTTGCCAAACTCGAGTTTTGCACGGAAGACAGGTAATCTAGCTCACCTGGAGTCAGGGTTCGGAACTTGGCTGCACGTGAGAATCACTTGGGAGCTTTAAATAAAATCCTCGTGTCTGGACCACATCCAGAGCAGATTAGATCAGAACTGGGGGTGGATTCGGGGGCCAGGTCTCACAAACTCCCAGGTGATTCAAGCCTGCAGCCAAGGGTAAACAGCAGATGCCGAGGCAGTGCCTCCCACGCGCTCATGGCCCACCTGAGTGCCGGGGTCTTGTCCCATCTGGAAGAGGGGCAGGGACTTTGTAGAATCTCGAGGGGATGGGGGCGGCACGGCTCGCGTTGGCTATGCCTCTCTCCTGCTGAGAAGCTGTGTTCAAACACAGCTTGCAGAAGTCTGGCCAACAGACTGCTGCCTGCCTATCTGCCCAGGCTGATCCCTTGCACGAGGTCTTGGCGGTCCTCCTGTCCCCAGGAACACTTCAAGACAGAGACATCACTTTGTGCAGAGATACCGTCCAGCTGCTATGCAAGCAGGCACCATCAGCTTGTCTTGACAAGAAATTCCTCTTCTTTTTTAGCAGTAGCCACAGTCTAGCATCTCTCGAGCAGCTTGCTTCTGCCTCCTCAGTTGAATGGCAGGTTGCATTTCCTTTTTCACATTGGCTGCCAGGGGACTCAGAATCAAACTTGCCACTGTATCGAACAGCACACACAGAGGACCTAACGGCACATATCATGACCATGAACTTGACCTCTGCTCTGTTTTTAATTTTAGTTGGAGAATAATGGCTTTACAATACTGTGTTAGTTTCTGCCTTATGTCAACATGAATCAGCCATAGATATACATATACCTCCCTCTTACCATCTCTCCCCCCTCCCACCACTACCCACGCCTTTAGGTTGTCACAGAGCACCAGATCTGAGCTCCCTGCATCACACAGCAAGTTCCCACTGGCTATTTACTTCACATGGAAATGTGTATGTTTCCATATTACTCTTTCAGTTCGTCCCTCCCTCTCCTTTGCCCACCATATCCACAAGTCTGCTCCCCATGTCTGCATCGCCATTGCTGCCCTGCAGACAGGTTCATCAGTCCCATCTTTCTAGGTCCCGTATACATGCGTTAATATATGATACGTGTTTTTCTCTTTCGGACACGCCGCAGTCTGTGTAATGAGTTCTAGGTTTGTCCAGCTTACACGCATGGACTCAAATGCGTTCCTTCTCGTGAGTAACATTCCGCTGGATGGGCGTCCTGCGACGTCTGCCGCTACCTCTGTTTCGTCTTCTGCGTCTCCCCTTTGTTTTCCTCACCAACCAACAGCCACGTGGTATTGTGCCCACTCTGGCCGCACCTGTCTCCCCGGTACAGGCCAGCCACTTCCCATGCATAGTCGGCACTGCCCATTGGCCCTGGCCTGGCCGCTCCCGCCTCCCAGGCTCCTCAGTCTCAACACCCCCGGGGCTCCACACCACTCCCAGACCTCCACTCCCTCCTCCAGGAGCCATCCCTGGTGGTGGTCCTTGCTGCCAGTCAAAACCTCTCAGGATCACACAGATGACGCTGTCTTGTGGTTCTGTGGCCGCCTGTCCACACAGCTCACTACGGCACATATCATGACCATGAACTTGACCTCTGCTCTGTTTTTAATTTTAGTTGGAGAATAATGGCTTTACAATACTGTGTTAGTTTCTGCCTTATGTCAACATGAATCAGCCATAGATATACATATACCTCCCTCTTACCATCTCTCCCCCCTCCCACCACTACCCACGCCTTTAGGTTGTCACAGAGCACCAGATCTGAGCTCCCTGCATCACACAGCAAGTTCCCACTGGCTATTTACTTCACATGGAAATGTGTATGTTTCCATATTACTCTTTCAGTTCGTCCCTCCCTCTCCTTTGCCCACCATGTCCACAAGTCTGCTCCCCATGTCTGCATCGCCATTGCTGCCCTGCAGACAGGTTCATCAGTCCCATCTTTCTAGGTCCCGTATACATGCGTTAATATATGATACGTGTTTTTCTCTTTCGGACACGCCGCAGTCTGTGTAATGAGTTCTAGGTTTGTCCAGCTTACACGCATGGACTCAAATGCGTTCCTTCTCGTGAGTAACATTCCGCTGGATGGGCGTCCTGCGACGTCTGCCGCTACCTCTGTTTCGTCTTCTGCGTCTCCCCTTTGTTTTCCTCACCAACCAACAGCCACGTGGTATTGTGCCCACTCTGGCCGCACCTGTCTCCCCGGCACAGGCCAGCCACTTCCCATGCATAGTCGGCACTGCCCATTGGCCCTGGCCTGGCCGCTCCCGCCTCCCAGGCTCCTCAGTCTCAACACCCCCGGGGCTCCACACCACTCCCAGACCTCCACTCCCTCCTCCAGGAGCCATCCCTGGTGGTGGTCCTTGCTGCCAGTCAAAACCTCTCAGGATCACACAGATGACGCTGTCTTGTGGTTCTGTGGCCGCCTGTCCACACAGCTCACTCCTGCTTCTGTGCACCTGCCCTGGGACCCAGCTCAGGACTTGCCCTCAGGGCCCTGGGAATGGTCTATGGGGCCTGCTCCCAGGCTCTGGGGTCCTTGAGACTGCTACTTGCCGGGAAGTCTGGTCTGTCTGTGGGCGGGGCCTGTGGGTGGGGCATCTCAGGGTTCGAGGGGCTCCAGGAGGCTCAAGTCACACCAGTGCTCACAAGGCCACCAACTGGGCATCTTTGGCACACAGCTGTGTTACCTCCAGGGTTCTTGGCCTCCTTAATCAATAGAAATTGATCAGAGGCCAGACAGGAAATTCAGGAAAGGCTTTATTGGGGACCCCGCTGCAGCAGGGGGAGCGAGAACAAGTGAGAGGCTTCCTTGCTCGCTCCCTAGGCTTGGGAGGGATGAGCTGGATCCTTATATGGGGCGAGGGTAGGGGCGTATTCAAGGGTCGGGATGGAGGCGTGGAGCAGGTGGTCTGCCCACCCCCTCGTGGCGCTGTGTGAGGGGGCACGTGCATGGTGCCCTGCCTTTACTTCTAAATCTTCAGAAGTGGCAGCTGGGCTTTTTGTCTTCCTGCTTCTTGTCCAGAATTTGTCCCAACCGGGCATGCAGGTAGTTATTTTTAGTCCCTTATAGTTTCTTTGTATTTTGTTGCTCTGGATGTTTGGCCAGGTACAGGCCCTGCAGCAAAGGGTCCCAGGTCCCAGCCTGTCTCACTTGGGCCCCACTACTTGGGAACTCTGTGACTCTGGGCAACCCCCATCCTCTCTCTGAGCCTCCCTTTTTCCCTAAGCAGGATGGGTAAAAAGAGCCCAGCCAACCAGGCACCACGCAGCAAGCTCTCAGGAGACTCCAGCTCCTGTTGTCCTGGGGGGTCCCTTGGGGGTAACAGCCCATCCTCTGCTCCTCAGAGACTGTCCAGGCGGAGGACCCTGGGGGCCCACACTCTGGGAGCTAGGGGTGGGGGAAAGGCAGCCACGGGGTGAGAGATGAGTGGAAACAGAATCTGGAACCAAGGGGCAAGCCACACAGATTCCCGCTAGGCCTCTGTTTGCCCACCTGTCCAGTGGGGCCGCAGCAGGACTCACCCTGCCAGGTGAGGTGGAAAGGGACAGACGATGCTGAGGCCGCTGGCTGAGCTGATGTGTGATGACTTGGGGGTGGGGTTGCTCTGGGATTTCTGACCCGTTTTCCCAGGTACTCATCCTCTTCGTCCCACAGCTGGGGGGTTTCCAAGATCCCCTCGCTCAGCCTCTGTGTCCTGGACATTCTGGAACTCTGAGACCAGCGTGGACCCGTTTCCTCTGCTCCAACTGGAGATGCGGGCTGGCTTGGCCCTGCAGTGTCAGCTGCCGGGACAGCTGGCTCCAGAGGCTGTTGCTGTGGAAACCCAGACTGATGTTCTCCTAAACAGCTGAATTATTTGTGGTTTCCCTGCCTAGTGTCCCAGCCGAGCAGGCCAGGACGGTGGCTGGGGAGGAGTGGGGGCCGAGAGCAGCCTCTAGAAGGGAGCCCCCTTCCAGGGCCCTCAGGCCTGCCTTGGCCTTCTCCGCAGGGAAATGATCCAAAGACACTGAGATTCTGGGAGATGGGGGAAGGGTGTGATTGGAAAAAATGTGCTGAGGTCATCAGGTTTGCTTCCAAAGGCGCTTCTGTGGGAGAGCGTGGGGCCAGCGAGCTCCTCCTTTCTCCTTGGTAATGGTGCCCACTCCCAGTTATGCCTCTGGCAGTGGGTGCCCCGAGGGAGCCCTGGACCCGTGCACAGGACACGGAGCCAAGGCTGCTTTCATTAGCTCGTCGCAGCTCTGCCTCTGATTGGCTGCCTGACCCACAGCTCTCAGTGCCTCGCAGAGCCTTGGTTTGCTTATCTGTGAAATGGGGACAGCATTGCTCATACCACCCAGGCTTAGCTGAGGAGGTCTGAGTGAGGACTTCTGGAAGCCAGAGCAACTGCCTCCTCTGAAGGGTTTTCCCATGGGGCACCAGGCGTTTTGGGAATAAAGAGAATTGTGCCTTGCCTCCAGATCTGAGACACGCAGCTACTTTGCTTTTCAGTTCAGACTGAAACTGGACAGATTCAGACCTGGACACCTTGCTCCGTGGACAGCTGAGCAGGATCTGCAAAGGGGACGGCCGTTGGACGTGAGTCAGATGGTGCGTCTATGGGTGGCGGGGCATCCCCAGTGCAGGCTTGGAAGCAACCAGGGTGGCCATGAGGGGCTGCCAGGCAGACCCCCCAGGAACCTGGGAGTGGCGGGTGGCTGACTGGCACGTGCAGAGATGGGCTCATGCGCCGCACGTCGCTCAGAAGCCCTTCCAGCATGGAGAGAGAAAGCGGCTTTACACAGCAGGGAATACACATTCTAGCCAGGATAGCAAATAAAGCACTCACGGCACCTCCCTCAACCCAGCCTGGGCAGACATCACTAACTGATCACAGCACTCTTGACTGCAGAGTCCAGACTCCCTCCCCACACTGTCGTCGGCCCAGCAGTCCTGGCCAACACCTGTCAACCAGGTTTTCGAGAGAGGTAATCCTGCTCGCCGTCCCCATGCTGGGAGCCACGTGAGGTCCCTCTGGCATCTCTGTGCACAGAGGACCCTGCATCAGGCTGTGGGACAGGCACTGCCCTCAGGCATCTGCTACAGGTGCTGTGCAGGTCATTCTCTGATTCTCCTTCTTGACGGAGGGTCACTCTGCTCCCCAGGAAGATGGATTTGCTGGTGAGTCAGTGCAGAGACTCTTTCTGAAAACTGCAGAGCCTGCAGAGGGCCTGGGGAGTCTTGCTGAGTCCTGAGTCAGCAAGTTGGCATCTAGCACGGATCCCACCTTCTAACCAGCTGCCAGGCCATGCCAGTGCTGCCTGGTGGAGGACCAGATGTCAGGCAGAGGGGGCGCAGGCAGCTCTCAAATAATGAGACAGGCAGACAATAGGATCCAAGGCTTGTGGGCTGGATCCGAGGCTCAGATTCTGATTTGATACAAGCCCTTGTGAGATGTTCTTCCTTGCTCCACTGGAGAAGGACATATCTGCAGGGAGGCAAAGCCCCCTTCTCGCCCACCTCCTCAGGAATGTGCTGGCCTTTGTTCCTTCCCTGCAGTTTTTAGACTCCAGCTGGTGCTGGGGAGGAAAATGGAGGCTGTGATCTGCCCCCCTGGAAAGCATGCATCCCTTTCCAGTGACTCGGGCAGGGGCAGGTCAGCTGGGGCCAGCCTTTAACTGGAGGCCCTCTTTCCTGGTATGCCTCCTGTCCTGGGTTGGAACTGGATCTTTCCAGCAACTGTATCAGGCCCTTGGTTTCGAGGACCACTTCTTTCTTCAGCGCAGGCAGTGTGACGTGTGGTGTAGGCACTACCGCCGAGAATCGTGCAAAACCATTGTTCTAGCTGTTAAGGTTGTATAACCAACGAGCCCAAACTTAGGGGTGGAAACTCACGGTTTGTTAGGCTCACAGATTCTGTGGGTCAGGAATGCGGACAGGGCATAGCAGGGGAGGCTCACCCTCTCGTGTGCTTCTGGCACTTAAGGTGGGGCTCTCAGATGAGCCCTCCACCAGGACGGTCAGCTGGAACCCCCACGTGCGGCCCCTTCATGCACCTTGGGGGCATGGTGGCAGGATTCCAGGGGTGAGCACTGGACCGAAGAGATGGAAGCAGAAAGGGGGACAAGGAAGAATAAAAGAGAGAGGGTACAAATCAAAAATAAACACTCACATGATAAAGCATTTCAATATTTAAACTAAATATTAACAGTGTAAACACTTTAATTAAAAGGGGTTATCTGAATAGAAAAATAAGACTCAATTGTACACACGATTTTTGCCTATAAGAAATGAACTCTATATGATATTACTCACTAAAAATGCCTATTAATATTAGATAAAACAGACTTCAAGATAAAGCACTAATTGAGGGGGGAAAGGAACATTGTATAATAATGAACAGGTTAAGTCATAGTTTTAAATGTGTATGCCCCTACTAGTCGAACCTCAAAATGCATAAAAAAGATGGGTAATATTAAACAGAGAAATAACTCTACAGTAACAGTAAAGTATTCAACTTACCCTCTATTTATGATTGATAGAACTAGACCTATCCCCCTCTGCCCCTTGCCAAATGCAAATAAATACATAAGATATTTGAAAAATCTCCAACCTGACCTCAAAATTGATATTTACAGAAAATACTTCCTCCAGTTACAGAATACATTTTTTCATGTGCCATTGTCATTCACCAAGATAGACCAAATGCTGGTCCATAAAGTATGTCTCAATTAACTTAAAAGTACTGAAATCCCCAATAATAACAGAAACATATTCAAATGAACGGGATGCAGCTAAACAATGTTTAAGGGGAAACTTTACCTTTAAATGCTGAGAAAAGAAGAAAGGTGTAAAATCAGTGACCTGAAGTTCCTCCATATAAAGTGAGAGAAGGAAGGGCAAGGTCATCCTGGGGTGGGGGGTGAGGGGTAGGAAGTGAGAAAAATAAAAGCAGAAACCAGTGAAAGACAAAACACAGAGACAGCAGAGGAAACTGAGGAAGCTAAAACCGTTCCTCTGGAAAAAACCGACAAAATTCAGAGCAAGAAAAGGACAACTCAAATTCACAAACACAAAGCACGAGAAGAAGGGCTGTCACTACAGATCCTACAGACATCAAAACTAATAAGAGCAATTTTAGGCCAAAAAATGTGCCAACTTTGATGAAACTGAAACATTCTTTAAAAAATATAACTTACCAAAAGGGACATAAGAAGCAGCAGAAAATCTGAAGAGCCTTACGTCTATTTTTTAAAATACAATTTATTATCAAAACCTTTCTGCATTAGTTTATCACTTCTGCTGTAACAAATTACCATCAACTTAGCGGCTTAAAACAATAAATTCACTCTCTTACAGTTGTGGAGGCGGGAAATAGAGAATCAGGGAGTCTCCAGCGCTTTGCCCCTTCTGGAGGCTTCCGAGGAGATGTTTCCTGTCCTTTTCAGCTTCCAGAGCATTGCCTCTAATTGCACGTCTCCAGCTGCTTATTTTTGTTATCATGCCTCACCCTGACCTTCCTGCCTCCCACTTATAAGGGCTTTTTTGTTACACTCTGCATGCTTGGATGCTCAGTCCCTCTGTCGTGTCCGAGTCTTTGTGACCCACGTAGCCTGCTGAGCTCCTCTGTCCATGGGACTATCCCAGCAAGAATACTGGAGTGGGTTGCCAAGCCCTCCTCCAGGGCATCTTCCTGACCCAGGGATCAAGCCTGCATCTCCTGCCACTCCTGCATTTGCAGGTGGATTCTTTACCATCGAGCCACCTGGGAACTCCAATTACAGTGTGCGTATTGGTTAACACAGGATAATCTTCCTATGTAAGATCCTTAACCTTCATCCCATCTGCAAAGTCTCTTTTGCAAGGTAATTTCGCATTCCCAGGTTGTAGGGGTTAGAATGTAAGCATTTGGGGGAATCACTAATCTGCCTGCCACAGTGACAAGAGAAAATCATTTTTTATGCTCATTGATTCTGTGGGCTGGGAATTCCAACAAGGCACAGTGGGGATGCCTTTTTTTAATTAAAAAAATGTATTTATTTATTTTGGCTGTGCTGGGTCTTCCCCGCTGCCCACGGGCCTTCTCTAGCTGCAGGGAGCAGGGGCTACTCTCTAGCTGTGGTGCACAGGCGTCTCTCGCTGCCGAGCACAGGTTCCAGGGCACACAGGCTTCAGTCGTTGCAACACGTGGGCTCAGGTGCCCTGAAGCATGTGGGATCTTCCTGAACCAAGGACTGAACCCATGTCCCCTGCATCGGCAGGCAGATTCCTAACCAGAGGACCACCAGGGAAGGTTCAGGATTTTGCATGAAGACGCCTGAGACCTCAGTTGGAAGATTCAAGGACTCAGAGCTGAAATGAGCGGAGTGTACTACCTGGTGGCTGTTGCTGGCTCAGCTGAGAGGCCCCTGAAGCTGTCAGTACAGCCTCCAGCCTCTCGTGTGGCTTGTGCTTCCTTACCAGATGGTGGTAAGGGTGGCCGGGTCCCACAGGTGATGGCTCCCACAGGCAGAGGACCACGAGAAAGCTGTATTAACTGCTGGTGATCTAGCCTTGGAAGTCAGACAGCGTCACATCTGTTCATCAAGATGATCACAGAAGCCCCACCCACTTTCAAGGGAGAGGAAAACAGACCCTATCCCTTAGTGGAGAGCAGATGAGACACGGGACCAGAAATGTACAGTGGCCGTATTTGGAAAATCCCACCTACCAGTTTCCCTGATGGTTCAGTCAGTTCAAAACAAAACAAAAAAACCACCTGCCAAGGCAAGACACCTGGGTTCCATCCCTGGGTCAGGAAGAACCCCTGGAGGAGGAAATGGCAACCCACTCCAGTATTCTTGCCATGGAAATCCCATGGACCGAGGAGCCTGGCAGGGTGCAGACTGTGGGGTCGCAAAGAGTCGGATGTGACTTAGTGATCACACCACCACCATCTAGCAGAGTCTTTCAGTGATGACAGTCAGGACTTGCTGCTCTTTCAGGAAACTTTGTGTGTTCCAGGAACCCAGGGACTTTGCCGAGGGAGCTGCCACCTTGTAGTGACCAGCATTGAGGCCCACCCACTGGCGCTTCCCTCCTATGAACTGTCCTGATCCAGGTTCGTGAAGTTTATGTGTGACGTCTTGGGTCCACCGGTGGACCTGAGTGTGACCAGTCCCTTTAGCCAGTGCCTGATGCCAGAATCAAAGCCTCCGTCAGTTCAGTGACTGACCACAGCTTGCTGTAGACTAGTGAGGTTTGAGACAAAAGTTCATGGAGATTTCTGGGGAAAAGCGTTCCATACCTCTCAACAGGGAAGCTGTCGAGACAACAGGAGACAGCTCCAGTCTGTCCTTCAGCTCGTTCCCGTACTGATGTGAGGGGATGGTGAGCTGACGCTGCCTTGTACCCTGGCCAACAGTGAAACCATAGGCAGGGCAGGGCGTAGTCAGGATGTCCCTGGAGGGGTAGGTATAATGTCCTGGGCCGCACTGACCCTGATTCCTGCTCCACCCTGGGCTCCGGTCTCCACGGCCAACATATCTTTTGATTGTTTAGGCTACTTGGAAACAGCCTTTATGTTACCTAGAGCTGCGGGGAATCTTCCTGACATAGAATATTTTCCCTTTCTGCAGTGAGGATAAGGAGGCTTGGAGAGGTAAAGACCAAGCTTACCAAGCTTTCAAGTGCCTAAGGATGTGCCCGAGAGCCTGCTAAAATGCAGGTTCTGATTCCAGAGATCTGGGGTGGAATCTGAGATCCTGAGTAAGCCCATGGTGAGGCAGAGGCTGCCGGCCCCAAGGACCACCCTGGAGTAATAAGAGCGTCTGGGGTGTGCTTGAGGCCACACAGCTGGTTTTAAACTGAGATCTGCCTGCCTTCAGTATGAAAGGAAGTCAACCCTGATAGTCACTGGAAGGACTGATGTTGAAACTCCAATACTTTTGCTACTGGATGCACAGAGTCAACCCCTTGGAGAAGACCCTGATGCTGGGAGAGATGGAGGGCAGGAGGAGAAGGGGGCGAAGAAGATGAGATGGTTGGACAGTGTCACCGAATCAATGGACATAAGTTTGAGCAAACTCCAGGAGATGGTGAAAGACAAGGAAGCCGGGGTGCTGCAGTCCATGGGGTCACAAAGAGTTGGATACAACTTAGCGACTGAATGACAACTGCCTGCCTGCAAATCCCATCTTCTCTTCACTGCATTCTTGGAGCCACCCTTACCTGTTCACACATTAGCCTGCATGAGCGGAGGACAGACGTGGGTCTCCTGGGAGGGAAGCCCAGAACACCTACCTCCTGGTACCCGAGGATGCCCAGGGCCATCTTATCCTGGAAGACATCGCTCCCCCTCAGAATTCCTAACACTTTGATTTGTCTTGTGTTCAGTCTGAGCTGGCTGATGTTTCACGCTCTGTTTTACCATTGGATGGCTGAATCCAGATATGCATGCCCAGTTGCTCGGTCGTTCTGGCTCTTGCAACCCCATGAACTGTAGCCCACCAGGCTCCTCTGTCCAAAGGATTATCCAGTCAAGAATACTGGAGTGGGTTACCATTTCTTCCTCCAGGGGATCTTCCAGACTCAGGGACCGAACATGCATCTCCTGAATATCCTGCATTGGCGGGGGATTCTCTGCCTCTGAATCACTTGGGAAACCCAGAATTCCCTTCCCATGCAAACCACCAGGGGCTTTGTAAAAATGCAGATTTCCCCTTGTGGTGGGGTTAGGGCCAGGGAAACTGTTTGGTCATAAGCACATCAGGAGTTTCTTAAGTTTGGGGACCTCCAACTTTGGGGGTATGAATATACGTTTATCTTTGCCTTGGATGTCTTTCTGTCTGTTATGGTCAGTATGCCATCATGTCCAACCCTCAGGATAAGCCTGGGCATGGGTGGAACTATGATTCCCAAATGACAGGATGGGAAACCAAAGCAGGGCCCAAGCTGGGGAAGGTGCAGGAACTGGGACTCAGGTCTCAGGCCCTGGAGCCTGGACCGGCCTGGCTTCTTCACAAGCCACTTAGAGAAACAAACACGGATGCCAGCGTTCCTGAGTTCCTGGCCTGGCCACCAGGGCAAACATCCCATTTGTGTGCCTCAGCAGTAGAGAGTCAGTGTTGATTTTGGCTCCAGCCTCTGTGTGGATGGATCCAACGCTGATATCCTTGATTTTCTCCCAGGTCCACAGTCTCAAAGGAGAGGTGGTAGCAATCTGAGAGATCGTCCCCCAACCTGGTACCCTCGGGCATCCCCCCATCTCCCAGCGTTCATCCCTACGGTCTGGGAGGATGAATGAGGCCTCTAGGACTCCGGGCCTCCAGTGAGCCTGGATCATGATCCAGGCAGTTTTCTGTGTCTGGCTTGTGTGTCTGGCTCTACAGTGCGCTCACAACTGGCTTCCTCTCCTGGCAAAGTGCAGGAGGGTGGGCTGGGGGTGGGGGTCTGTCTTGTCCCCTGACACTGCCGGGGGTTGACCCCAGGGACACAGCCTCCACCAACTCTCTCTACTGGGGCATCTGTGGGCAAGCCAGGAACGTCTTTCTGGTGACCTTGGCCTCAGAGCCGACAGCTCCTACTCCACCGATGCTGATGTCCCTTGAGCAGGCATCTTGTGACGGGGGCTGCCCATCCTGCTCCGTCTGTGCAGGAGACTCACAGATGCATCCCTGAGTCTGTCAATTTCCAAACTGCAGGCAAGGAGTTGTTCCCACACAGGGTGACCTGAAGTGTGACTCAGGGCCAGTGACCTGAGACCTCAGGGTCACACAGACACCAGTGCCAGACCTGCAGCTTCGGAAACTCCTTGTTCGAGGGTCCCCAGGTGACTCAAGCCAGAGCAGAGCTGTGCCAACTGAAGACAACCCATAAGGGGCCAGTGGAGTCATTCACTGTTCAGTCACTAAGTCATGTTCAGCTCTTTGTGACTCCACGGACTGCAGCATGCTGGGCTTCCCTGTCCTTCACCATCTCTCAGAGTTTGTTCAAACTCATGTCCATTGGGTCGATGATGCCATCCAACCATCTCATCCTCTGTTGCCCCCTTCTCCTCCCACCTTCAGTCTTTCCCAGCATCAGGGTCTTTCCCAGTGAATCAGTTCTTCGCATCAGGTGGCCAAAGGATTGGAGCTTCAGCTTCAGTCTCAGTCCTTCCAATGAACCTTCAGGCTTGATTTCCTTTAGGATGGGTTGGTTTTATTTCCTTGCTGTCCAAGTACCTCTCAAGAGTCTTCTCTAAGCACCATAGTTGGAAAGCATCATTTCTTCGGTGTTCAACCTTCTTTATGGTCCAACTCTCGAATCTGTACATAAATAATGGAAAAGCCACAGTTTTGATTATATGGACCTTTGTGGAGTTACAGGGTCCTTACTAACTTCACGGGCATTGCAAATGCCCAAGGTTAATATCACAAATTCAGGCTTCACTCATGAAAGACTAAAAGTCCTTCAGCTGGGAAGGCTGAATTTCCTTTGCTCTATTAATGAGGATCTGCTCAGGAAACCTGTAGTGTATAGACTGTGAACAAGATTGTTCACTCAGAAAAGGCATTTTTATAGGATGGAGAAGCACAGTTTGTGTGTAAATGATGTCCTTGCTACAAGGAGGGTGAACTCGGCATTAGTTATCAGGTGCCCTGTCCTGATTGCGGGCACCTTTGCCCCAGGTGGGACCGAGGGTGCATGTGGACATGTGTGTATATGCAAGCGTGTGTGCACACGTGTGTATGTACAGGTGTTGTGTACATGTATAACTTTGGAAGGGCTATTGGGAAAGGTGGGAAGGACTGAGATGACCCCATCCATCCGATTTTGAGACTCTAGGTGGGGACGTTCCCACAGTGAGCAGGGGACAGACAGGCCCAGAGGCCCTCCACGGTCAGGGCCCCCACCCCTCCTCTGCCCCTGACTGTGCTCTCGGCTCTGTCGGGGAGGAGGGAAGCCCTCCCGCTGAGGCTGAGGGCTCACCAGGCCTGGGCTGTAAGGGGCTGCATCCAGCCCTCTGGCACAGGGCAGCATTCTGTACAACCAACGTCTGCCATTATTATTATTGGTGGTGTTTAGGGGGTTGGGTTCTGCGAGGGGCTGAGGCTGCTGGGTTCGGGGAGGAGGGAAGCCCTCCCGCTGAGGCTGAGGGCTCACCAGGCCTGGGCTGTAAGGGGCTGCATCCAGCCCTCTGGCACAGGGCAGCATTCTGTACAACCAACGTCTGCCATTATTATTATTGGTGGTGTTTAGGGGGTTGGGTTCTGCGAGGGGCTGAGGCTGGCTGGGGCTGGGGCTTGCAGATGAGGCCTGCCAGCCCTCCCTGAGAGGAGCCCGTGGTCGGAGCCGGGCACGGGGGCCATCAAGAGACGGGGCAGAGAACAACAGTGTGGCCTCCTGCTGTCGCCTGCGGGCTGGACCTCTGCATAGCTGCTGCCTCTTAGGCGGGGCCAGCGCCCTGTCTGCTTGAGAAATAGGCACTCTAGGTGACCACCTGAGCTGCAACAATTGGAGGGGTTCAAACTTTACTCCTGTTTAGTTTCTTCTCTCCCTTTCTCAAAAAAAAAAAAAAAAAAAGGAAAGGCCCTACAAAAGCTATACGTTTCAAGCTATACGTTACAAGCTATCCTTCCTTCCCTCCCTCCGTTCTTCCTGTCTATTCACACAGTCTCTGTCTGTCTGTCTGTCCATCGCTCAGCCTATCTGTCCATCTGCTCCTTCCTTCCTTTTTTTTTTCCTTCCTCTTCCATTTGCCTCCTGTCCTGGGTTTCTGGGCTGTCCCCAGGCAGCCCTGGGTCACAGTAATCCCCCCGCTCTGATGACACCCTCCGACTCCTGTGTCAGCTGAGGTCCAGCCTGAACTGTCCCTTGGACAGAGGGTCCCTGGTGCCCCTGGCTGGCGTCCGGAGCATAGCCTAGAGTGGGCAGCCTGTTCCTCCCTGGCGGGGCCTGCTCCGTGGTCTTCAGAAGCATGATGGAGGCACTGGAGGAGGGGGCCTGCAGGGACACCGCCTTCCCCCAAATACCAAGTAATGATCCTACTTCCGTTAACAACTGCTACCTCATTTCCTGACCAATCGTCCAGCCCCAAACAGAACTCGTCTTATCTGGTTTCATCTCAGGCCCGGAGAGGCCTGTCAACCCCTGGCATCAGCAGACCCATCAGGAAATCACCTATTGTGGCTAAAATTTGCCTTCCGAAGCTTGTGCGGAGCCGCAGGAAGTGCCGGCCGGAGGCCTGGAGCCGGAGCACAAAGCAGCCTCGCTGCCCACGGGGGCTGCACACCCCCGGGGCCCCCCAGGGCTCGAGTCCAGCAGGCAGCGGCCATGCGCAGCCTTTCCAGCCAAGCTCTTATCTCAGGCTCCGCACCACTCAGCGATCCCGGGGGACTCCAGTGGAAGTCCCCAGGCCAGCCCAGAGGGACCCCAGGGCTTGTCTTGGCCACGGCTCACAGGGTGGACAGGCACACTCAGGCCCGAAAGGACGGCCTTGCCTGGGTGGGGGCATTAAGAAGACTGTGGCAGGACCCTGTGGGGAGCCCAGGGCCCCAACTGAGCTGGGTGTCCTCTGCAACAGCCCAGAGCACATATGGGACCAAAACACGCAGCTCACCCATGAGGGAAGGGGAGCCCAGGTGGGCCCCACATGGGGTGGCAGCGTGGGGGGGGCATAGATCGGCTTTCGTGACCCCACTGGCCACGCTTCAAACATTCCTGCATCCTCACCTGCCCATCCGCCCGCAGTGGGGCTCCGTGCGGCTCACCCTGAGTCTTGGAGCGAAAAAAATGAATAAATGAGCCCCCAAAAAAGGACCTGACCAGATGCCAAAAGCGAAGATAACACGGGAGGAAGTTTATTTGGATGAGGAAATCCCTAAATGCTGTTGAAACTATGCTTGGAATTGCTCATTAGTGCTTAGGGGGGCACTTTGAAGGAAGCACAGTCTCCCCGTGGGGCCCCTCCCCTGCCAGGTCCCCCTGCAGTCATCACTTATCTGCAGGAAACGGGCTCCCACTTCTGAATCTGCAGGGCGCTGCCCAGAGCGGGCCATGACTCACGGCAGGCAGCCGGACAGTTCTCTCAGGGAGGATGGCCTTCCCGGGGCAGTGGCCTTGGCCCTGTAGCTGGGCTGAGTGGCCACATGCTCCCAGGGTGGTGGGAAGAGAACGTTCTGGGAGGTTGGCCTGGGTCACGACAGGAGGGGGGTTCCCCGGGGGGCCCACCTGATGATGGTCCTAATGCATCCAGATGCCGTCCTGACTCAGGCTCCAAAAATGTACATTTTTCACCCAGTGTAGGGGACAGGCAAGGAAGTGAGGGCCAGGTGTCACCCAGGGCCCCGGGACTCTTGGCTGTGGCTTGACCCAGGAGCGTGGGGCTAGGCGAGAATTTTCAGATGCTCCGTCCGCTTCGGAAATGTACATGTTCCTGCAGGGCCCGTGGCAAGCCCCAGACACAGGAAGAAAGGCCTATTTTGGGAGGCAAGTTTTAGAAGCTGGGGCTCAGATGACCTTATCCCGGCCTGCCCTCTGACTCGAGCAGGAAAAGCCGTCAGGAACGCTTGGCTTGGAGGCACACAGAGCCTTGCCTTCACTGACCGGAGGGACCAGGGGTCAGCTGCTCCTGCGCCGAGCTGACCTGGAAGTGAGGACCGGACCATCACTGTGGCCGGACCTCGGGGTCGCTGTGCATTAGCTCAGGGCTCAGGGCATTTCCTCTGCTCCCGCCTTGAACAGGCCCCGTGGCACTGGGAGCTTTGCACTGAACTCAACAAGTCACGTGACTGCCCTGCTGGTCACGAAAGGCACCAGCCCCGCTTGTTGGGGACAGATCACCTCCCAGGTCCAGAGTGACACATGGGCCCTGGGGCGGCAGCCCAGGCCTCTCAGAGCCCCAGAAAAGGAACCGGGCAGTCAGACTTTTCCTCTGAGCAGGAGCTCGTTTGGTCCTGGCTCTCCTTAGCACAGCGGGCACCCACGCTGACCACGTAGCCGCCACCCTGCACCCCAGGTATCTGCACTGGGGCCCCGCAGCTGGGGCCCGCGGTGCTGTGTCTGGCGGTCCTTCCATAAACCGCACAGCACCTGCTGCTCTGCCACCCTCTTCGCCTCCAGTGTGTCCCCCCGGCCTCCCCCCCTAAAAGTTAGGAGCGAAAGAGATGGGGGGGTGAAAACCACGAGGGCTGGGGAAGATGAAGAAAGATTTTCACTTCCCTACCTCCCAGGCCTATGCTTAGAATTTCCCTCCACTGGCTGTGATTTTCCTCTTTATAAGAGCTTGCCCTCCGCAAGCAGCGTCGCCGAGGCCCCCCAGCTCCTGACTTGTCTGCCAGGACACCTGAGGGTGGGCATCCCCCTGCCCTCCCGAATCCAAATTTCCCTCTTAAAAGAGAAATGTCTTCAGACTCCAAAGGCATCTTTCTTGGGCATTTTCCTCCATTTTGAACTGTATGCTGATTTTCCACGATTCCGTTTGTCAGGGGGACTGGGGGGCTGGATGGCAGTTCCCATAGGAGACCCTGGAGGAGCCTGCAAACCTGCAGATCCAGAGAAGACACAGGGAGGGTGGCCCTCCAGACCCTCTAGAGGGGGGACCTGTGCCCCGGATGACCAGAGTGGGCTGGGAGGAGACCCAGCCTCGACAGGCAGCATGCCTGCACACGTGAGCAGGCTGCCACTGGCTTCTCTGAGCTTCTCCACGATGCTTCTGAGGCCGGGGCTGGGCGTAATTGGGCCTAGACTGTGTGTCCTCTCTGAAGGCAGACTCAGATGCGGGTAGGTAGAGGGAGACTCTCCTTAAAAGGGCACTAATCCTAATAAGGGGGCCCACCCTTATCACCTCAGCCAACCCTAATCACCTCCCAAAGGCCTTCACCTTCTAAGACTGTCACATTAGAGGGAAGGGCTTCAACATAAGAATTTGGGGACATAAACACCTTGGCTGATGCTTGTCTTTGCTCCTTAGATGTGCAGCAGGAATGAAATTGTTGTCCTTTGTCTGGAAAAGCGGGCTCCGTGATGGTGGTGGTGCTCACAGGCCTGAGAGGAAGCTAGAAAATACGCCTCTGGGGTCCAGAGACAGGAGCGGACCTGCCAGAGTCCTAGAGCCAGCTGGCGGCAGGGGAAAGGACCAGAATCGAGGCCTCCTAGCCTGGAGGTAAGAATGAAGATTCCCAGCTCCCTGCTTTCTGGACAAATGATACGATTGTTTCTCATCCCCCTGGCAGGCAGGTGTGGCAGGGTGACTTGCTTGGCTGAGCGGAAGTATTAAGAACCAGTACGTGAGGCTGGTCTCGGTGATGGTGGAAGCGTGGGTAGAGAGGGACCCTCTATCACCTGGGTTCCTGGAGCAAGCTCTGCACAGGCCCCCTCCACCTTGGAGGTGTGGCGCAAGTGAAAAATGACTCTTTGTCATTTTAAGTCAGGAATCAGAAGGCCTAAAGGCCAAATTTGGGCTCACCACCTGTTTTCTTAATTTATTTATTTTTAATTGAAGGATAATTGCTTTACAATGTAGTGTTGCTTGGGGCTCCCCCAGCGGCTCAGGGGTCAAGAGCCTACTTGCCAATGCAGGAGACCTGGGTCAGGAAGATCCCCTGGAGGAGGGCGTGGCAACTCACTCCAGGAGTCTTGCCTGGAGAATCCCGTGGACAGAGGAGCCTGGCAGGCTACAGTCCATAGAGTTGCAAAGAGTCAGACACAACTGAAGCGACTCAGCACACACGCCCACATTGCGCGCTGGTTCCTGCCATACACCAGCATGAATCGGCCATAGGTATACATAAGCCCCCTCCCTCTGGAACCTCCCTAGCACCTGCCATCCCATCCCACCCCGCTAGGTTGCCACAGAGCCCTGGGTTTCAGCTCCCTGTGTCACGTGGTACTGTGTATGTTTCAATGTTACTCCCTCAATTCATCCCACCCCCTCCTTTCCCCACTGTGTCCACAGTCTGTTTTCTATGTCTGTGTCTCTACTGCTGCCCTGCGATTAGGTTCATCAGTATCATTTTTCTAGATTCCGTATATACGCATTAATATACAATAGTTGTTTTTCTCTTCCTGACTTACTCCACTCTGTATAACAGGCTCTAGCCTCATCCACCTCACTAGTACTGACTCAAATCATTTCTTTTTATGGCTGAGTAACATTCCATTATATATATATATAGATGGTGAGCACTGAAGAATTGATGCTTTTGAACTGTAGTGTTGGAGAAGACTCTTGAGAATCCCTTGGACTACAAGGAGATCCAACCAGTCCATTCTGAAGGAGATCAGCCCTAGTATTTCTTTGGAAGGAATGATGCTAAAGCTGAAACTCCAGTACTTTGGCCACCTCGTGCGAAGAGCTGACTCATTGGAAAAGACTCTGATGATGGGAGGGATTGGGGGCAGGAGGAGAAGGGGACAACAGAGGATGAGATGGCTGGATGGCATCACTGACTCGACGGACATGAGTCTGAGTGAACTCTGGGAGTTGGTGATGGACAGGGAGGCCTGGCGTGCTGCGATTCATGGGGTCGCAAAGAGTCGGACACGACTGAGCAACTGAACTGAACTGAACTGAACTGAGCACAACTTCTTTACCCATTCATCTCTCGACGGACATCTAGATTTCTTCCACGTCCTGTCTATTATAAATAGTGCTGCAGTAAACCTTGGGGTACATGCGTCTTTTAGAATTTTTACCACCTGTTTTTATAAATAACGTTTTATCAGAACACACTTAGGTTTTATCTGAAGCTACTTTTGTACTATAAATAATTGTGGAAGAGTTGCGCAGAGATTGTATGGCCCACAGAGTCTAAAGTACTTCTACAGAAACTGCTGACTGACCTTGACTTAAGTCATTCAGACTGGGGATGGGCACGAGTTGTTTGTTACTACGGCGTGAGCTAGCCAGTTCTGACTACTACCCTTTCTAGTTGGGCTCACATGTTCTGAATGCCATGCTGCGCGCTATAACACTCTGACATACCGGATGTATTTGTGTGGCCTTGAAGGTTTCTCCAACCTGTTTCCACTGGTTGGTTGCTGACAGCCAGTGATCACTATTTTGCACACAATGAAAAAAGGCTCAGGGAGACAAGCGGCCCTTCTTGAGTTACCCAGGGCTTAACCAGGCCTCTGACCCCCACACTGACATAGGTCACTGAGTCTTCGTCAGTTTTATCTGCATTGCCAAAGCCGGAACAAGGGCCAGATTAGGAAAGCTATAGGGCTTTCTACCCCAACACCTGTAGTTTAAGGAAACAGATGAAAAGAGAAGCCCATTGAGCCCAGAGCAGAAGTGAGAAGTGCTGAAATCTGGCTTCCCCTCCAGCCCAGCTCCTCTTCTGCTTCCTTTATTTGCTCTCAGTGGCTGCCACCTCCGAGGCTCACGTGGCCTCAGAGGAAACCATCCCCCACCCCACCCCCACCGCCCCCGTCTTATCCCTGGGCCTTGTCCTAAACGCCTACTTGCTGCATGGGTGCCGCAGAGCCAAGCCTGATGGGCACAGGGGTGGGCATGGGCATCCTTCTCTGCCCACCCCAGACACAGAGGCTGCTGGAGTGGATCTGGGGTGCTAGCTCTTTAGAAAGGCCCGGGAGAGGCCCGCCTACAGCCTGCACTGTAATCCTGCCCTCTCTTACCCAGATTTCATGCTTCGCATTCCCCAGCCTGGTCCTGACAGGCCCGAAGCTGGGAGCCCGCTTGGCCTGGGAAGGTGGATGAAAGTTTGAACAGCTGCAGAACCTGCCTGCCTGCTATCTCAAGCTACATACTTCTTCTTTTTTTTTCCCTTGAACCAACCTCTTGGGCTTACGTAACACACTTGGAAGTCAAGGAGCCAAGATTCATTATCAACAGCCCAGGAGGGGTTTGCAAAACACTTGCTATGAAGAAATCTTTCCATTGAGAAAAATTCCCCCGGTGCTCATGCTTCCGGTGGCTCCAGCACGTCACTGGGGGCTGCGAGCGGCTTCAGAAGGGGTGTCTCCAAGACTCCAGAGCCCACTGCCCTCTGTTGGCTCTGTGTCTCGATTCTGGCACCAGGGCATGCAACTTGACCCCTTTCTTGCCCTCTGAGTTAGTCATCACTGACCTCAAACCAACAGCCGATGTCAATGATGGAGTTCTTAATGACACACTGGGTCCCTGTGTTGCTTATTTTGCTGGATGCTGTCAGTGGCTGAGGGCTAGGTATTCCTATGTCCATTTTACAGAGGAGAACACTGAGGCCAGAGAGGAGGGCAGGCCATAGAGTCAGGGCACAGTCAGCATGATCCTGCAGGAGTAAGTGCAAAAGCAAACACCACCCCTTCCCCCAACTGCAGAACAGTCACTCCCCAAATATAACTCAACTCGTGAATGTGTTGTTTAAGCCACTAGCTGTATCGCAAGAGGAAATGAGGGGCTCATCCTGCAGGAAGATGAGGCCAGCATTCCACTCAGCCGTTTCCCTTTTAAGAGAGCAGATGTGTGGTGCTCTGGGCCTTTCCTTGGCCACATTGTCATCTGGAGCCCCTGGAATCTGAAACACCAGGGCTGGGGGGCCATGGCCAGGCCCCTTGAGGAACACAGGGATGCTCCTGAAACAGCCGTTTAAGAAGCATCCCTGCTGGAGCGAGGGCTGTTAAAACCCACCGGCCATCGCTCACACAGCGCTTCTTTTACTGGGTCTCTGGAAACCGGAGCCATGTAAATCCAAGAAGATGAAACTGTGGGTCTGGGCAGACTGTGCAGCCGAGGGGCCCCAGCCTCAGAGGGAACTCAATGAATTTGTCAGGGAACTGAAAACAGATGATTTCAATCAGCAGGGGGAAAAAAATGACTTCATGGCCACAGTTGACTGAAGGAGGCAGAGTTTGGCTGCCAGGCCCTGCCCAGGAGGCACTTCCAAAAAGCCTAGCCTGTTTCTGAGTCTCTAGTCGGGTCTCCCCTACGAGGGGCCCGCGCCTTGCTGGCCCCGGGAGAGCCAGGACGGAAGGAAGGCCCGGTGCTGTAATGGGGGACCGCGAGGCACACAGATAACCCGGGACTTCCCCGCCCCAGCTTCCTCTCCGCAACAGCTTTCATGAATGGCCAGCTTCCCAGACAGCGGATTGGCTGACCGGCCGGCGGCGAGGCCCAATCAGCGGCCACGGAACGTCTAGACTCTGCGTGGGGCCTCGGTCCCTCTAACTATGAATGGCGCGGCCACGCCTACCTTGCGGAGACCCCTCCCCCAGGAGAATGAGGAAGAGGTTTTTTTTTTTTTTTTTCAATTCCTTAGACCTTTCAAGGTTCTGGTACAATTGTGTCATTCTGAGGCTTGGCTGCGGCTCCTGACAATAGCCGTTGGGCTTCCCTGCGTGGTCAGTGTTGACATTCAAGGTCTTGTGACAGTGAAAGGGCTCGAGCAGTGGGAAACGCATTTCTTTGCTTATGGTTCCGTCTGACTCCAGTCCCAGAGGAAGCTCTTCAGCCCCCCAGCGTGAACAGGCAGGTTGCCAGGGGACAGGCCACGGGGCGGAAAGATGTGGGGCCCATTTCCCTGGCCAGTGCAGGGAGACGGGGGCTCCCAACACGTGCGAACGCTGGGAACTGGTGCAAAACGGAGGGCTTGGTCACTGCCCCCCCACACACACCCCGCCCACCCCCTCTTGGTCACTGACCTTGACCTAGCTGCGTGTGATGCATGCTTGTGAAGGCTGGGGCCGCAGTGGGGGAACCCAGCCCTTCCACTGCATTTCCTGTTAAGTAGGAAAACATGTTCTGTTTGCTGATGTTATAAACCAAGCATGTGTTCACAAATGCTGTTTGGAGAAAGCGTGGTTAAGGGGGCCGCTTCCCGGCTCCTCTCCCCAGACAACGTGGTCGGGTGGCTGACAGAGCAGGTTTTGCTCTTCAGGGGGCGACCCCTTGCTTGGGAAAGTCAGACTCAGCAGAAGTCAAAAGTGGGACAGGAAATTCTCTTGTAATGTAGGTTGTGGCCATGTGGACAGAGCCTTGAATGTCAGAGTTAGCCCTGGGAGAGGAGAGCTGATGAGCTGGGGAGTGGTATTTCTGTCCTAATCCACTGCCTCCCGCCCCACTCCGATCCTGGCTACGGCTCACCATTTCAGGAACTGCAGCACTGACCCTGTGCAAACTGCTTTCTGGAACTCCTGTTTACTCCGACCGACCGACCGACAAGGTTCTGGGGCATCATCCCCATTTTAAAGATGAGAAAACTGAGGTTCTCAGTAATCTGCAAAAGGAAGTGGTACAATCTGGAAGTGGCAAGCCGGAACGGAGCCCAGCTCTGCCTTCTGCTGGAGGAAGTGTACCTCCACGGGGCTGCAAACCTGTAGGAGCAGTATGAGGATTTGATAACAATACAATTAGAGCACTGAGCTCCAGGCCTGGCCCTGAATTGCTGTTGAGGCATCCTAACTGATAAGGAATATATCTGTTTCCAAACGTCTAAGAGCCAGACTCTGAACTTCCAGGTGGTTGCTTGAATCTGTGAGCTGGTAGCCAGGGCCAGGCCTGAAGAGTCCTTATAAGCTGTTGTAGCAGCTATTTCTGCGAGCTCTCTCCCCCCAAATTTGTTTTTATCTTCTAGTTCAATAGATTATAATTTTTTAAATCTCAGAGTCCATTTGCATTCTAAAAATTATTAAATATTTCAAAAAATTTTGTTGATGTGGGTTTCATCTATTGATATTTATCGCTGTTGTTGTTCAGTTGATATGTCGTGTCTGACTCTTTGCAACCCCACGGACTGCAGCACACCAGACTCCTCCCTCCTTCACTGTCTTCTGGAGTTTGTTCAAATTCATGTCCATTGTGTCAGTGATGTTTTCTAACTATCTTATCCTCTGTCGCCCTCTTCTCCTCTTTCTTTCTCAGCATCAGTTCAGTTCTGTTCAGTCACTCAGTTGTGTCTGACTCTTTGCAACCCCGTGAATCGCAGCACGACAGGCCTCCCTGTTCATCACCATCTCTCGGAGTTGAGTCCGTGATGCCATCCAGCCATCTCATCCTTGGTCGTCCCCTTCTCCTCCTAACCGCAATCCCTCCAGCATCAGAGTCGTTTCCCATGAATCAACTCTTTACATGAGGTGGCCAAAGTACTGGAGTTTCAGCTTTAGTATCATTCCTTCCAAAGAAATCCCAGGGCTGATCTCCTTCAGAATGGACTGGTTGAATCTCCTTGCAGTCCAAGGGACTTTCCAGAGTCTTCTCCAACACCACAGTTCAAAAGCATCAAATCTTCGGCGCTCAGCCTTCTGCTCAGTCCAACTCTCACATCCATACATGACCACAGGAAAAACCATAGCCTTGACTAGGCGGACCTTAGTCGGCAAAGTAGTGTCTCTGCTTTTGAATATGCTATCTAGGTGGGTCATAACTTTTCTTCCAAGGAGTAAGCGTCTTTTAATTTCATGGCTGCAGTCACCATCTGCAGTGATTTTGGAGCCCCAAAAATAAAGTCTGACACTGTTTCCACTGTTTCCCCATCTATTTCCCATAAAGTGATGGGATCAGATGCTGTGATCTTTGTTTTCTGAATGTTGAGCTTTAAGCCAACTTTTTCGCTTTCCTCTTTCGCTTTCATCAAGAGGCTTTTGAGTTCCTCTTCACTTTCTGCCATAAGGGTGGTGTCATCTGCATATCTGAGGTTATTGATATTTTTCCCAGCAATCTTGATTCCAGCTTGTGTTTCTTCCAGTCCAGCATTTCTCATGATGTACTCTGCATAGAAGTTAAATAAGCAGGGTGACAAGATACAGCCTTGACGGACTCCTTTTCCTATTTGGAACCAGTCTGTTGTTCCATGTCCAGTTCTAACTGTTGCTTCCTGACCTGCATATAGATTTCTCAAGAGGCAGGTTAGGAGGTCTGGTATTCCCATCTCTTTCAGAATTTTCCACAGTTTATTGTGATCCATACAGTCAAAGGCTTTGGCATAGTCAATAAAGCAGAAATAGATGTTTTTCTGGAACTCTCTTGCTTTTTTCATGATCCAGCGGATGTTGGCAATTTGATCTCTGGTTCCTCTACCTTTTCTAAAATCAGCTTGAACATCAGGGAGTTCACGGTTCATGTATTGCTGAAGCCTGGCTTGGAGAATTTTGAGCATTACTTTACTAGCATGTGAGATGAGTGCAGTTGTGCAGTAGTTTGAGCATTCTTTGGTATTGCCTTTCTTTGGGATTGGAATGAAAACTGACCTTTTCCAGTCCTGTGGCCACTGCTGAGTTTTCCAGATTTGTTGGCATATTGAGTGCAGCACTTTCACAGCATCATCTTTCAGGGATTGAAACAGCTCCACTGGAATTCCATCACCTCCACTAGCTTTGTTCATAGTGATGCTTTCTAAGGCCCACTTGACTTCACATTCCAAGATGTCTGGCTCTAGATGAGCGATCACATCATCATGGTTATCTGGGTCGTGAAGATCTATTTTGTACTGTTTTTCCATGTATAGTTGGCTTTTTGCATTAGGCGGCCAAAGTATTGGAGTTTCAGCTCCAGCATCTGTCCTTCCAATGAATATTCAGAATTGATTTCCTTGACAACTGGCTGGTTTGATCTCCTTGCAGTCCACGGGACTTTAAAGAATCTTCAGTGGAGAAAACATTTAAAATACAAGAATATAGAAGCATATATTCCATTAGCTATCAGAAGCGATAATATTGTCCCATTTCCTGTAGTCTCTAGAAAACTCCACTGTATGCTCATGAGATAATGAGAGGGGGGAAAAGGTAATAAAATTTCAGTGTTATCGTGAAAGTCATTTTGACCCCTCAGACCTCCTGAGCCCACACGTGGAGAACTGCTGTTTTTGTTTCTGAGGAAAAGTTTGAGGCTGTCTGACGACCTGATGGCGGGGTCTCAACGTGTGGGCCCGGGCTGGCAGGCCGTGGCCAGTCGACAGCCATGACTCAGGTATGCATGTAACACGTATGACGTGTGGACGCTGACTGTGCAGTAAGACACTCTGGGAGCAGAGACGATGTTGCAGTAGCCAAGTCCCACCTCTGAAAGGAGGACAGCGAGCTCTCGGGGCTTCCCTGGGGGACCAGTGGCTCAGCTTCCACCCCCAATGCAGGGGCCCGGGTTCGATCCCTGGTCGGGGAGCTAGGTCCCACATGCCAGGACTAGAGAACCCACACACCGCAGTGAAGCCTGGAGGTCTCACGTGCCGCGACTGAGACTTGGTACAACCAAAGAAATAGATCTTTAAAAATACACACGTGAGAGAAAGGTTGTTACATCTATACAGTGGCATGTTACTCAGCCACAAAAAGGAACGAATTCCAGCTGTACGAGGTAGGTGAACCTAGAGCCTATTATGCAGAGTGAAGTAAGTGAGAAAGAGGAAAACAAATATCGTGTATTAACACACATATATGGAACCTAGAAAAAAATGGTACAGATGACCCTATTTGTAGGGGAGGAATGGAGACACAGATGTAGAGAACAGACTTATGCACACGGGGGAGAGGAGAAAGTGGGGTGAACTGAGGAAGTAGCACCGAGATATATACACTCTGCGCTCAGTTGCCGGGTGGTGTCCAACTCTTTGTGACCCCGTGGACTGTAGCCTGCCCGGTTCCTCTGCCATGGGATTTTCCCGGCAAGAATACTGGAGTGGATTGCCATTTCCTCCTGCAGGGAATCTTCCTGACCCAGGGATCAAACCCACGTCTCCTGCGTCTCCTGCATTGCAGGCAGATTCTTTACTGCTGAGCCACCGGAGAAGCCCATATACACATCACTGTGTGTGAAATAGCTAGCTGGAGCGAAGCTGACGTATAACACAGAGAGCCCAGCCTGGCGCTCTGTGGTGACCTAGAGGGACGGGATTGGAGGGGGAGGGAAGGAGGCTCATGAGGGAGGGCATGTATATGTATAGTTATGACTGATTAGTGATGATGTATGGTAGAAACCAATGCAATGTTATAAAGCAATTATCTTCCAGTTTAAAAAATAAGATAAAATTATATATATATATATATACACACACACTCACAAAAATAAAAAATAAAAAGACAATGAGCCTTCCCCTTCTGCCCTGTCCACAGGCTGGGATGAGATGAAACATGAGTCATTTCAAGCCTCATGGACCCAGGGGCACCCTGTCCCATCACATTTCCAGACTGGTCCTGGATTGTCTACTTGGGCTCCGATGAGAAAGAAGAATCAATTACCTGGTTTAATCTGCTCTGTTTTGGGGTCCCTTTGCAGTGGCCTAACCTGCCCCTTGATCAGCACATTACTTTATGTGTCTGGGCCTCAGCCCTGAGCTTTCTGGTTTCATTATGCCTGCAAGGATGGATGAACTCCCTGTTGGTTGAAGGTTGAGTATACAACCCTGAGAGGGGTTGGAACACAGGTAGGTGAGAGACGCAGTGGCAAGTGAGCCATGGCAGGTCACAGCAGAAAGCTGGCTTGGAAGCAGAGCACCTTGGTGTTGACCCGGCCAGGACTCACTGCCCCACCACGTGCTGTCCTCCAGAGACTTGCTGAGAATGCAGCAGGTGGCCTGTGGAGGTGAGCCTGCAGGCTGAGTGGGAGAATCAGGCGTGGGCCCTGTAGGGTGGGGGCAGTGGATGGGAGTCACGCTGGGGCAGGTCACATTGCGAGAGAACCAAGGCCCAGCACATGCCTGAAGCCCCAGGACCACCAAGTTTCACCTGGCCTGTGGATGGCTCTCCTGTTCCCAGTGTGAGACAGGTATTGAATCACCAAATGCCAGAACCTAGGCTAAAAAGTTGTTTTTTGTTTTTAGAAACAAAAACCAGCATCGGTGCTATAAAATGTCTATTTTGTTGTTCAGTCACTAAGTCATGTCCAACTCTTTTCGATCCAGTGGACTGCAGCGTGCCGGGCCTCCCTATCCCTCACTGTCTCCCAGAGTTTGTCCAAGTTCACGTCCATTGAGTCAGTGATGCCATCTAACCATCTCATCCTCTGCTGCCCCCTTCTCCTTTTGACTTCAAACTTTCCCAGCATCAGGGTCCTTTTCAGTGAGTTCACTCTTCATATCAGGTGGTCAGAGTATTAGACCTGTAGCCTACAGGACAGGAAGTCAGTGTTCTACTAAGAAGCCCAGGTTCCCTTCAGCTTTGCACATGGAGAGGGGCCTTTTGGGAGAGTGGCCTTCTGGCTAAAAGAAGACTTGGGCAGGTGGGTGAGAGGTGAGGCTTAAGACCTTATTAAACACGTTAGAGAACCCTGGGAGAATCCAGTGAGTGCCAAGGATGCACTTGCAGAACATATCAGACTCTGCCACTGCCCTCTCCCACATTCCCCTGAAGAGGTGGGTGGGGTAGGCCAGAAGAGCCTTGGATCTGATCTGAAAGAAGCTACGGAGCATCTGAATCTTGATGGTAGGACGCGGGCATCTGATTGGGAAGAGAAAGAGCCGTCCAGGCTGTAGGAACGGCAAAATGAGGACCCCCAAGTGAGGATCTTGGCACGGCTGTTCTCGTCTCTCAGACTAGGGGGTCCCTGGAAGCCGGGACCAGATCATATATGTAAGGCGCTCTCAACCCCTAATGGACCACGAAGCAGCAGACAGCGATCAGACAATGACCATCCCTGCATTAAGTGAGCGAGGCTTCACGGATGCAGGAGGGCAGGGACAGCTGAGAAGGTGAGGCATGCCCCAGAAGGCATGGTGCCAAGTCCCTTTGGATGGACGAAGAACCCTCCACGTCTGTCTGTCTGTGGGGATCTGGCCGACTTCTCCCTCCTCCAGACGATCGGATGTTCCCAGACGTGGTGGTGGTGATGGTGTTCAGTCGCTAAGTCGTGTCCGACTCTTTGTGACCCCAGGGACTGCAGCATGCCAGGCCTCCCTACTCCCGACAATCTCCTGGAGTTTCCCCAGGTTCATGTCCATTCAACCAGGGATGCCATCCTACCATCTCTTCCTCTGCCACCCTCTTCTCCTCTGCCCTCAAACTTTCCCAGCACCAGGGTCTTTGCCAGTGAGTCAGCTCTTCCCAGGCATGGTAAAGGATGGCAAGAGGAAGAGAGACGTTCCGTGTATGTCAAGTGTGGGCACGATGGAGCCACCCGGCAAGGCTAGGGTTTTCCAGGAAAAGCTGGCCTTTCATCCTTGGAGTCCTTTCACTTTTGTTTATTTTGTTTATTGAGGTATTATTGCCGTGAATCAAGCAACATCCACGCTGGCAGCACGCAGCAGTGAGGAGCTGGCAATCTGCAGGGCGGGGAGACGGGATCGCAGCTGACGGGGAGGGGGCAGTTGCGGACGAAGAGCTTGGGTCCCAGTCCTGGGGCTGCTGCAATGAACTCCCACGCACTCGGTGGTTTCACACAACAGAAATTCACCGTCTCGGTCATGGAGGTGTGAAGTCTAAGATCAAAGCGTCGGCAAGGTTGTTCCGCCCGAGGGCCACGAGGAAGAAAGCGGCCCGGCCTCTCCCTGGCTTCTGGGGCTGCCGGCAGTCCTTGGCTTGTAGCAGCATCACCCTGATCTCCCCTTTCAC
Organism: Madoqua kirkii; assembly: GCA_006408675.1. Lineage (NCBI taxonomy): Eukaryota > Metazoa > Chordata > Mammalia > Artiodactyla > Bovidae > Madoqua > Madoqua kirkii. Next base: position 20,985 of record SJYC01017677.1, on the reverse strand, counting down.
CTTCGCGTGGCCTTCTCCTCTGCATGTTTCTCCGTGTCCTCCCCTTTCCTTCTAAGGACAGTTGTCCTTGCATTTAGGCCCCATCCCAATCCAGGATGACCTCATCTTGAGATCCTGACCGTAATTATGTCTGCAAAGACTTTTTCCAAGTAGTGTCACATTCACAGGTCCTGGGTGGACATATCTTTTGGAGCGGGAGATCACCGTTTGACCCTCTGCAGGACTCTAAGGTGGAGGAGAGAGGCAGGAAGTACTGCTGGGGACAACTGGAAGGCTTCCTGGAGGAGGTGATGCCCACTTGGGCCTTGAAGGGAATCACTGCTGAGCAGAAGAGGAATCCAGGTAGGAGGAGGCTTGGAGCTCAGAGATGTTGGGCCTTAGCTGGCTGGGGGCATCTGGGGGAAAGATGGGAGGTCTGGTGTGGGAGATGTGGAGTCGTGGGAGGCAGAGGGCTGGGTGCCCCGAATCAGGCCGGACAGCAGATGTGGCGGCCAGCAGGGGTTCCAGGGGCAGTGAGCACTTTCCCTGTGAGGGAAGGTGAGGCAGTGAGGTTGCCAGGAGCAAGTGGGCCACCTCACCGACCCAGGGCCCGTCCTGGGAGTGGGTGGAAACACGTGACATGCAGGGGAGGTGGAGCTGAGCCTTGGGGCGGTCCCGGTGGAGCTGTCCCCTGAGGGGCAGCTTATAATGTCCGAGGAGGACGCAGCCTGAAATTCAGTTGGTCTGTGTTGCTGCGTTTCTGAAGAAAAGAGGGGCCCTGACTTCTTAAACTCAGCCCCTGGTTTGCCTGGGCACTGGTGGTGGGCCCGGGGGCTGGCTTCATTTGCACACTGGCCTTTGCCTCCAGGCCTGGCCTTGCTCAGCTGCCAGGACCTCCCTGAAGCTGGCCTGTCCTGGGGACATCTTTTCAAGTTCCCGGTACTCACCTGCTCCGTATCTAGGACAACAGAGGTTGTCAGGGCCGTGGGCAGGGGCACCCCACCACCCAGAGCCTGCCGGGTCTCGCCTCGGTCTTGGCTCCTCGGGGAACAAGAGGAGCCTTCAGCACTTCCTCGATTCTGGAAAGGCTGGGGTTTTCCCACCCGCCTGCACCTGAGCCACCAGGGTCCCCAGCAGGGTCTGGTATGGCCAGGGCTGGCCCCACTCCATGCCCACCCAGAAACAGCGGGGATCACATTTTGTGTGCAGTTTCCTTTAAGTGCTGGGTGCACAGTGGAAGGAGGCTGGCTCTACCCCTGCCATATGGCCTTACCGTAGACCTTTAATCTCTCCTTGACTCAGTTTCCTCCACTGTGAAATGGGGCCATCTGCCTTCTTTGTAGGGTTGATGGAAGATGTAGTAAGGGGTGTAACCATTGATCTAAGTCCAGTCTGTCTGGGGCCCCCACAGTGATCAGACCCTGAGCTTGGTGGAGGGGACTCAAAGTCAGATGTGATGTAGCGGGGCTGGAACCCCCCTGCTGAGTACCTGTCTTTACTTGATGGCTCCCTGATGTCCAGAACCACCCCCTGCCCTCTCCAGTAGGTCAGGACACACAGTCTGGGTGTCTGAGGAAAGGGGGACCCGTGGACCCCAAGCAGTGGGGGAGGGGCTGGAGGTGGTATTTGGAGAGGAGTGGGCTCCCTCGAGGTGAAGCCCCCACCTCCTACCTGCTGGTCCCTTGCCTTCAAAGAAGAGCCACACCCCTCCCGTCTGACCCCGGACCCCGAGGGGACCACTCTGTGGTCTGCAACGCAAGGCCTGCCGCATCCAGCGCCGCGCCCCGGCTGGCTGTGTCTCCGTGGCCCTTCTCGCCTCCTCTCTGAAGGATAAGCAGGAAGCACAGGTCCTCCTGAGATGGGGTGGGAGCACCCACAGTTGCCTGGAGGGTTTTTAGGGATTAGTCACCAAAGGAGCTGACGCATCTGAATATGAACCCCTTCCCTCTCTAGGGGACCCTCTAGCCCTGAAACTGGGGCAGTATGTGGCCTGGAGGACCCTCCTATTCCCTGTCTCTGTCTCTCTGTGTCTCTCTCCCTGTCTCTCCTCCTATCTCCGTCTCTCTTTGTGTCTCTCTGTCTCTCTCTCTCCCCCTGTCTGTCTCTCCATCTCTCTCTCCCTGTCTCTCTGTGTCTCTCTCCATCTCTCCTCCTATCTCTGTCTCTCTGTGTCTCTCTCTGTCTCTCCTCCTATCTCTGTCTCTCTTTGTGTCTCTCTGTCTCTCTCTCCCTCCGTCTCTGTCTCTCCTCTGAGTGCAGAACCGCAGCCTCCAGGCCCTTTGCACGGAGCTCTGGGAAGCTCGGCCTCTGCGGCCTCGTCCTGGGCTTTAGTCATCCCTTGGTTAGTTAGCAGTGAAGCCGTGGCCCTGGGAGGTGGCTGAGGGGCTGGAGGGAAGGGCAGGAGGCTGGGCAGACACAAGAAGCCGGGCTGGGGTGGGTGGGGGGTCAGCGGCATGGGTGGCTTATCACATTCCTGGGATGCCGGGCGGAGAGGGCTGGCCGGCCATTTGTCCACACCTGTTGGCCCCCTTGGCTGTGAAAACCACCCCAGGGTCCACGCCATGGCCTGGCGACACTGTCCTCTGGGAGACTGGCAGCTGGACCCAGAAGGGATGCGCTCAGTCTCCAGAGTCTGCAGGCCTGGTTGCCACCCTGTGAGCTCCACCTCTGGGAGCCAAGGGCCCCTGGGAAGTGGGAGTCAGGGTGCAGGGGGACCCCTGGGCCAGGCCCTGGGTAGCTAGGTCTGGAGGAAGGGCCTGCAGCCCTGGATGTGGGGAGCTCATGACCCGGTGTGGAGAGCTGGGCTGGGAGGGTATCGGACCCCCGACTTCAGCTGTTCTAGGAGCACATCTGTTCAGCCCAGGATAGCTGCCAGAGGGCCCCAGCAGGAGCTGAGCTAGGAGAGTCGCCACCCTGCAGAAAGGAAAATAACAGATAACAATAATATCATGTTTAGACTGATGCTGAAGCTGAAGCTCCACTCCTATGGCCACCTGATGTGAAGAGCCAACTCATGGGGAAAGACCCCGATGCTGGGAAAGACTGAAGGCAGGAGGAGAAGGGGACGACAGAGGAGAAGATGGTTGGACGGCATCACCAGCTCAATGGACATGAGTGTGAGCAAATTCTGGGAGGTTGTGAAGGACAAGGAGGCATGTGTCCGTGGGGTCACAGAGAGTCAGACCCGACTGAGCGACTGAGCATCAAATTCATTTTTGAGGCACGAGGACCCAGCGGCTAAAGCCCAGGGCTAGAGGATCAAGACAGAAGGTCCGGAGACCAGAGGGAGGGGCGATGACAGGGGCTGGGGTGTGGGGAGTATGGTCTGGGTTCCGATGCAGCTTGGAACCCAAGGACAGGCTTCCGTGGCGCTCAACCCCACCGCCGCAGGAGGGCAGCTCTGCAGGAGGAACATTGCTGAGAACCGTCGCCTCTGCTCAGGAGGAAGGGGGCTCTGGCTGCAGGTCGGCTCCAAGCTTGTGGGGTTTGCTTGGCAGAGGAGGGCGGGAGCTGACAGCCGCTCCGGGACCAACTCCCGCAGCACGCAAATCTCCTCCGGCCGCCTCTCCTCTCTGCCCTTCCCTTACTCCTCTGCATCCTCGCTGCCTTTCTGCTGGTTTGGGAGGGCAGGCCAAGCTCTCCCCATTCCTAGGGCCTCACCCTGCCCGTCTGCTGTCCAGCGCTGACTCTTGCTTTTAATTCTGTTCAGAGAGGCTGTCCCAGACGCCCCATTACCCTACCCCACCGTCCTCTATTGCCTTCTGGATTCACTCGCTCTTGCAGCACAGATGGCGTGGCTTTAATGACAGAAATGGGTAGTCTCACGGTTCTGGGGCCACAAGCCCAGAGTAGAGCTACCCACAGGCTCGTTCCTTCTGAGGGCTTTGGGGCGGGCGGGGGTGTGGTCTGTTCCAGGCCTCTCTCCTCCGGGCGTGGATGGCTGTCTCCTCCCTGTTTCCTCGCTTGGTGGTCCCTCGATGGACGTCAGTGTCCTCTCCTCTTCTTGTGAGCCCACCCACCCTGTGGGGTGAGGACCCACCCCAGTGACCTCTCTCTCCCTTGATGACCTCCGTAAAGACCACGTCTCCAAATACGGTCACATTTGGGGGTTCTGGGAGTAGGACTCCAACGTGAGTTTGGGGCAATGCAACTCATCCTGAAGTGCCCCCCTTTGCCTTATTTTCTGGACTTGGCTTTCTTTGTGTATCTGTCTTGTTTTCTGTCTCCTCCACTAGAATGTCAGCCCCTAAGGATGTGGTCGCCGTTCCTAGGGCCGGCTCACTTTGGTCATGTAGCAGCTGCTTGCCGAATGGCTAACGAGGATGTGATGTGACACACAGACTCGCCCGGCCAAGCCGCACGCATGTGGCACAGGGTGCCTGGGGCTTCCAAAGCTCCTCGGTCACCTGGTGACCTGGGCAGCCCAGCTGGTCTGCAGCCCCAGCCACCCTCTGGTTAAGGGGCTTCCTGGAAGCCCAAGTAACCCCACACTGGGAAGCATCCAATAGCCGCGGGGCGGCTCAAGCTCACACTCCCTGACGAGTCACTGCTCGCTTGGGCTTCGGAGCCCAACCCACCCCTGTTCAGCATGAACTGACACTTCAGATAACCCAGGAGCATCTATCCACAGGACAGTTTCCTTCAGGGCCCTCTTCTCACCCAGGAACCTTCTTTTCCTGGCTACCTCTTTCCCAAATTAACTGCTAAGCAGCCTTTGTCTGGGAGATTCCAGTGGATTATGCAAAAGGGGTTTGCCAGGGGATGGGGGCCTGTTTAAAGACGTCTGAGCCCAGCGGCGGCAGCAGCAGCGAAGGCAGGTACTGCCCAGGGGACAAAGGCCTCATCTGGTCCTCCAAATGAGGAGACCAGATTAACGTCTGCTCGAGGCTCCAGGCCCTGCTGCTTCCCCAGGGTTTTACTCATTCGGAGGCCTGAGGGCCTCGGAAGAGAGCAGTGGGAGAAGAAAGGGATGGACACAAAAGGGGAAGGACAAGAGGGCAGACTGTAAAAAACCCTCAAGACTGCAATTTGCTCCTGGACGCACCCTCCTGCCCCGCTGCCCACTCCGGGCGGGTGAAATTCTGCAAGGAGGGCGGCGGGAGCTGGCTCCTGACCTGGGCCTGCAGCTTGGGTTCCTAACTTTAATCTGCCCCCTCCGCCGGGGTAAGGATACGACAATTGCATAGGGAGCAGTCCCAGCCTGGTGCAGGTTACTTTCTGGAGTCCGGCTTTGCAGACAGGGCACTCGGCTCAGAGAGGGTGGGCGAGTTGCCCACAGTCACACAGCCTGGGCAGTCCGAGGCCCACATTTCCTGTTAGACCCCAGGCAAGGGAGTGACTCAGGATGGAGATCCCTGGGAAGTCTGGACTGCAGTGACCCTGCCCACTCCCAACTTGTGGAGTGTGGCCCCCACAGCCCGAAGTCTCTAGGAGTGGGGTCTGACGCCTCCTCCCTGCCTCCTTTCTCTGGGGAGTGTTATGAAGGGCGTATCTGGACTTCTGGGATCTGGAAACTCGAGGCTGCCTCCGGCCCCTCCCCTTCAGGCCAGCAGGCCACTCTCCAGGAGTCCCCAAGCTTCGCCCTATTCCTGAGCCAGGCCTCCTTTTGGCGGCTTTGTCTGGCCTTGGGTTTCAGAGGCTGCCCTTTCCTTTTCTCGCAGGTCTCGGGTTTCACCTCTTGCTGGGAGGATCCCTCCAATTCATGAACTGCTGACCTCCCAGGAGAGGGTCTGCACACCCTGCACCATCAGGCTCTAGGAATTTATCCTGGGGCCCTGGTTCCCAAGGCCCCCAGGCTGGAAGGAGGCACTGGGAGAAGGGCCCAACCTGGGGAGTCCAGTGGCCCCAGCCAGGCGGGATTGGGATGGGGCACTGTCCAGGGGTGGGTGGGATGAGAAGGAGCCAGAGGGTCCCCAAGGAGCCGATCGCCTTGCAGCTTTCTGTGCCCATCTGGACATTTCATCTTCCAGCAGAACGCCGGCAGCCGAGAGGCTTCCTTGTGGGAAATTCAGAAAGCAGAGCAGGAGAGAGGATGGCAGTCGTCTCCGGTGGACCTCCAGGTTGCTCAGATCCCTTGGGAAAGCTTGAGTGTGCGGCCCAGCCCCCTCCCTGAGGGCGAGGCTGCAGCCCAGCTCTCTCCCAGCCTCAGTTTCCCCGGGTGTAAAATGGGCTGATGGAGGCAGGCTCTTCCTGCTCTCTGCTCCCTGGCTCCCCGGCTCCCCATCTAGTGCAGACATGCTCCCCCTAACCCTTCCCAAAAGCTTCTTGCTCCCTGACTTCACCCTCCCACCGGCACCCGCTGTCTCTCCCTCTCTGTTGAATGGGGTCCCCTTGGCCCTGGTGGCTAAAGAATCTGTCTACAACGCAGGAGACCTGAGTTCGATCCCTGGGTCAGGAAGATCCCCTGGAGAGGGGCATGGCTACCCACTCTAGTATTCTTGCCTGGAGAATTCCATGGACAGAGGAGCCTGGCAGGCTACAGCCCACGGGGTTGGGAAGAGTTGGACACGACTGAGCCACTGACACTTGGCCCACAGGTCACCCAGTTACCTCTCATCTAGGGGCATCTATTATCTCCTCATCGCCCACCAGCTGCCCCCACTCCCCTCCTCGGCACCCATCTGCCTGTGCATTGCCCACCCCGCCAGAAGGGCCCGCATCAGCCACCTCTGTTCTTGCCAAACCAGAGGCCACTTCTCTGCCCTCGCCTTCCTGGGCAGAGAGAGTCCGTTTAGAGGCTACCTGCTCCTTCCAGCATGTTCTTCTCCAGGCCTCTCTGACTCCCCTCCCCCTCTTTTCCTCCTGCCTCAGTCCTGTTCCCCTGCAGACTCCTAAATGGCAAGGATGTAGTAAATTTGTCAGGAGCAGGGCCCTGCTCTGGGCCTAGGGGACCACATACCTGAAACACCCAGGGGGGTCGCTAGGCCCCTAAGACTTACAGTCCTCAGGGTTCCTTGGGGGTTGGACCAGGGTTCCAGGGTTTCTTTCCTATCTCTCCATCCTTCTCCCTGGGTGATCTCACCAGTTCCCATGGATTTAAATATCCTTAAGCTGATGACTTCCAAATTTGTCCCTGCAGCTTTGACCGCTCCTTTGAACTCCGACCCGCGTATCCGGCCGGCCACTTGACATCTCCCTTTGGGGTCTCTCAGACATGTCAAACAGCTCATGGCCAAGCTGGACTTCTGGACTTTTCTCCCCAATCTTTTCCCAGCCACCCCCACCCTATGGTCCCAGGCTTAGCAAACCCTACCGCAAACCCTCCGCTGGCTCCCTCCGGAAGCCTGTTTCCCTGGCTTTTCCTCCTGCATCCTCGCTCCCAGGACTCCATCCCCAGACATGAGCATGGCGTTTCTGTAGACCCTCCCGCCATCTGCACCTTGGTCCTGCCTACAAGGTGTGATGAGGCCTCATGGAAGTCAGCGAGGGGGCCGCGGGTGCTGAGAGGCAGCGTATGGGTGGGAGCCACTCTGACTGAAGAGACAGAGGGACCCAGGACACCTTCCTCTTCCGCGGAGGGGCTGCTGCCCATGCCCCAGGCCCTTGTGCTCAGGGTGAAGTCAGTCCCCTGAGGGAAGGGGGCAGAGGGTGGAAACGGTTTACAGGGACACACCAGGTCCGGAGAGTTGAAACCACCCCGCCCCTGCTGGTACCTGCACAGTTGACCATATCTGGGAAGTCCCGGCGTGTGGCGCCAGCCTTTGGACCTGGGGAGCAGGTGAAATCAGATCAGAGAAAAATTGTGCTTTTTTTTTTTCTTTCCTGTCCGTCCTTCACCTGGTTGTGGAGAGCACTGAAGGGGCTACAGTGGTGCCCACCTGAGGAAGGGGCGTGGCTTCACCCCCTGCCTGACAGGTGGGGAAACAGAGGCTCTGGGCACGCCAGCTGTGAGTGGCTCAATGATGCCAGCCGGCCCCGCCTTCCTGCACCACACTGGCTCCCTGCCAGCCTCCCTTCTCTCCCGCAGCAGCTCCGGGCCCAGGTGGTCCCCTGCAGCCCTGCAGGGCAGAGAAAGCTCCCTGCCCCTCCCGGGCGCCTGCTCCAGGGCACAAGGAAGTGGCATGCTCCAAGGGACAGCCACACGATGGAGGTCACACCTCCTTAAGTGAAGGCTCCCTAGGCTCAGAGCTTCCCCAGCCACTGGCAGGGAGAGAGGGGCTGCGCATCTGGCCCCCTCCCCAGCGGCTCAGGGGTCTTCCAGGCCACTGTCATCCCAGCCTCCCTCCTTCCAGCTTCTCGGGGCACATGGAGCCCAGGGCAACGGGCAGGGACTGAGGCTTTCGGCTCTTCTGCAGAAAGACAAACAAAAGATCCGCTAAAGATGCTGGCTAGCGGGAGAGAGATCTGCGCAAGCTGGAGCATCTCTGCTGTGACTGCAGCTTTTCGAGTATTGATCTTTTCAACAGACTGTTTATTGAGCACCTACTGCATGCTGGGTCCTGTGCCAGGTGCAGGAAATAGAGCCGGGAGCGTGAGAGACAGGACCGAGGATGTGCTCTCTGGGGGGAAAGACAAACCACGAGCAGAACACTGTGCCGCCCTGTATCCACCTGCCCTTCTCCTGAGGAGCTGAGGTTCAGGGAGGCTGACTGACGTGCCAAAGGTCCAGACGGAGGTGGAAGGTCCAGGATTCAAAGTGACTTACCCTCCCACCCGCCTTGCATTCATTCATCTGGCAGCCCATCCACTCACCCACCCACCCACTCACCCGCCCGTCCACTCACCCACCCGTCCACTCACCATCCTTTCAGTCATTCGTCTACTGAGTCCTGGAGTGTGCTGGCCTCTATACTAAGGTGCTGGGAATGAGACGCAGGACAAAACAGAACCCATCCTTGACCTCAAGAGGGTCACATGCTGGTGGAGATGAAGGAAAAAAGCATCCGGATTAATCAGACAAATAAACAGTACAATCAGGAAAATGATCAGGGGCTGCCTGAAAGAGGAGAAGGGGCCAGCCATGTGAGGGGCAGTCACACGGAGGTGCCTGTGTGTGTGTGTCTGTGTGTGTCTGTGTGTGTGTGTGTGTGTGAGTCTTTCTGTGTGTTCTGTGTGTCTCTCTGTGCACACGTTTGTGCATGCATGTGCGTGTCTTACACACACACGTGTATCTGTGTGGGTGCATGCACACATGTCTATGTACGTGTGTATATCTTCACGTGTGTGCATTCATATGTGTGCATGCAAATGTGTGCGTTGCGTTCTTGACAGAGAAATGTGGGCGGGCAGAAGCTCGGAGGCAGGAGGACGTGGTGGGATGTGGTCCAGAAGCAGAAAGACCTGCGTGCTGGGGGCGGGAATGAGGGGTAACCAGAGGGGGCGGCATGGAGGCTGGGCTGTGAAAAGCCTGTGAACGTGACCAAGAGTTTTTTAGCCACCAGGGCCAAGGCTGTCTCTTATACACATCTAGACAAATAAACAGTACAATCAGGAAAATGATCAAGGGCTGCCTGAAAGAGGAGAAGGGGCCAGCCATGTGAGGGGCAGTCACACGGAGGTGCCTGTGTGTGTGTGTCTGTGTGTGTCTGTGTGTGTGTGTGTGTGTGAGTCTTTCTGTGTGTTCTGTGTGTCTCTCTGTGCACACGTTTGTGCATGCATGTGCGTGTCTTACACACACACGTGTATCTGTGTGGGTGCATGCACACATGTCTATGTACGTGTGTATATCTTCACGTGTGTGCATTCATATGTGTGCATGCAAATGTGTGCGTTGCGTTCTTGACAGAGAAATGTGGGCGGGCAGAAGCTCGGAGGCAGGAGGACGTGGTGGGATGTGGTCCAGAAGCAGAAAGACCTGCGTGCTGGGGGCGGGAATGAGGGGTAACCAGAGGGGGCGGCATGGAGGCTGGGCTGTGAAAAGCCTGTGAACGTGACCAAGAGTTTGAAGGTTTTCCTTTCATTTTTAGTTTATTTTTTAATTGGAGTATAATTGCTCTTCAACGTTGCATCTGTTTCTGCTGCATGGCACTGTGAACCAGCTGTGTGCATACATGTGTCCCCTCCGCCTTGCGCCTCCCTCCCGCCTTCCCATCCCACCCTCTAGGGCTTCACCGAGCACCCGCGCTGAGCTCCCTGTGCTGAGCGGCTGCTTCCCACTGGCTGTGTTGCGCGGGGTGGCGCACGCGTCACCGCTATTCTCTCCACTCACCCCAACTCCCCTTCCGCGCTGTGCCTGCAAGGCCATTCCCTGTCTGCGTCTCTATTCCTGCCCTGCAAAACAGGCTCATCTGTACCATTTTTCCCGATTCCATATATGTGTGTTCACGTATGATACTGGTTTTTCTCTTTCTCACTTACTCCACTCTATATGACAGACAAGAGTTTGAATTTTATTTTAAAAGCAAAGGGAAACATTGGAGGAATTCACATTAGGTTTTAAAAAAAAAAGAGGAACTCCTGGCTTCTATGGGGGGAATGACTTGAAAGGGGGGCATTTGTGGAAGCAGAGGGCCCTGCATCTGCCCAGGGGAGAGAGGACTGGGGCTCTGGAGAAGACCCACTCTGAGCTTCTCGCAAAGAAATGACACCCAGGGTAAAAATAATATGGAATATGGGGAGGGGGCATTGACCGCTACAGAATGAAAGAATGGTGAACGTGAAGATGGAGCAGTGGGCATTCTCCAGGATGAGACATAAGGAGAACAGAGGCAGGGAGCAGAGAGCCGCCCAAGGCCCGCGGCAGCACTGAGCGGCCCGGCATCCTTGGGACTCGGTCACAGAGCTGCCGCCACCCACTGCACGCGCGCCAAGTCGCTTCAGTCCCGCCCGATGCTATGCGACCCCACGGACTGTAGCCCGCCAGGCTCCTCTGTCCATGGGATCCTCCAGGCAAGAGTCCTGGAGTGGGGTGCCATGCCCTCCTCCAGGGGATCTTCCTGATCACTGGAGTGGGCTGCCATGCCCTCCTCCAGGGGAGCTTCCTGATCCAGGGGTCAAACCCAAGGATCTCTTATGTCTCTTACGCCGGCAGGCGGGTTCCTTTACCCATGAGCCACCAGGGGAGCCCACCTAGGAGAACGTCTGAAGTCCCAGAGCTTGGCCATTCTCAGTCCTGGTGTGGATGGGGAGCTGCGGGAAATCCCCCTGAAGGTGAGAGCTTATAAATGTGGCCACTTTGGAGAGCTCTCTAGGATAGTCTCCAAATTTAAACGCCCACCTCCGCTGCTGCACGCCTGGCATTTACCAAAAAGAAGTTAAAATGCACAGCCTCCTAAAGTCTTGCCCACAAATGTTCATACTAGCTTTATTTATAATAGCCCCAAGGGGGAAAAAAAAAACCCATGCCCATCAGCCAGTGATTGGCGAGGACAGGCCTTGGGGGTGCCGTTGTCTAGCTGTTGGGTCAAGAGCAGGGCCTGGGTGCCCAGGTTCCCATCTGATCCTCCACTGTCCCTCTGGGGGCACTGGGCAGGCCGTGTCCCCAGTCACAGACTCTGCTTCTACCGTGGGGTGGGTCTGGGAGCCTGACCTGACTTGCCAGGCTCTGAGTGACCCACATGATTTGGCCGGGGGAGGTTCCAGAAGTCCAGACACCAGGGAGGTTGGCACAAGCCTGGGCCAGCTCAGGTCTGGGAGACACGCTGAGCCTGGGTCAGTCTGATGGCAGCGAGGACGCGGAGGCCACAGGGCTCGCCCCCTGCAGGGCTGCGAGTGCTGGTGAGGCAGGCAGGGTCAGGGGTCATGTTTGACCATGAGGGAGCCCGGGGCCAGCGCCTCCTGGCCACTCGGCAGTCCAAGCAGCGTGGGCGGGCGGCCCCTTGGATGGTCCTGGGACAGAATAACAAGGCCTGGTCACTCACCCGGCCAGCCACGCAGGGGCAGTTTGAGAGGACAGCGAGGCAGAGCTGACCTGCAGGTGGGGCCAGGGCCAGAGGCAATTAGTGGAGGGGAAGCTAAAGCCCACAGCAGGGTCTGGCTAGAAGAGCAGACAGCTTATGTCTGGATGTGAGTGGACCAAGGCCGGCCAGCTGGGCCCCGGGGGCCCGGCCCTCGCCACTGTGGTCAGCTCTAGGGTCCCCAGCGCGAAGCGGCACTGTGTCCTCCCCGTGTGCCACCTTGCACCCGCATTCATGGCCTCCACGGAGACGCCCCCACACACGCTCTGGGCTCCGGGGGGCAGGGTGACATGCGGTCCACTGGGGGAGCCCCCGTGTCCAGCACGTCGTCAGAGTTCCTGCACTGTGTGCTGGATCCACAGCAAATGGGTGAATAAGGAACCAGCCCATGAGAGCATCTCTGCCTCTCGATGGTGAGCTTGTCCAAGCAGGATCTGTGCCTGGTTCCGGAAGGCATTCGGGTGCTGGGTTTTATGTGACAAAGTAACACCCTAGTTAAAAGCTTCAGGGCTTCCCTGGTGGTCCAGGGGTTAAGACTTCGTCTTCTAATGCGTGGGGTATGGGTTCGATCCCTGGTTGGGGAGATAAGGTCCCACATGATTCAGAGGCAAAAAAAATCACAAAACAAAAAACAGAAGCAATGTTGTAACAAATTCAATAAAGCTTTAAAAATGATCCACATTAAAAAAAAAGTCTAAAAATAAATGCTTAGTTTCGGTGGGTCCTGAGTCCAGGCTCGGCTTCGCTGAGCCTTCCGTGTTGCAAGCCTGCAGTCATGGTGACCTCTGGGCAGAGGGGTCCTCTTCCTGAAGGAATTACTGAACTCGAGGACGTGAGCCTGGAGCAGCTGCCCATCAAACAGGGGTACTTGCCTGAGACTGAGGCCGATACAGGGAGAACAGATGGACGGACAGAAAGAGCTGGGGTCCAGACAGCCCCCTTAGTGCCCCCGGGTCATGTGGTGTCCAGATTCTGTCTCTGGACCATCTAGTTCCTCTGGCTGATCAGTTTCCATTTTCACTTGAGGGTGGGGGTTTCTGTCACTTGTAGCCAAGACTCCTAAGACAAATGCACACACGCACAAACATTTTTAATGTCAACAAATGAGTATATCACCTAAAATATATAGTAGCCCATTTGAAACATTTTTATTACGGTAAAATTTGTCTGCAATGCAATTTAGTTCTAAAGCAAGCAGTCATGTGAGTTTTGACAAACACAGTGGTGTAACCCCCACTGCAGTCAAGGCACAGGCAGGTTCCAGTGCCGCAAGAGCCTCCCTCAGCTTCCCCTTTGAAGTCACACCTTCCCCTTCCTCCCTGGACAGCACAGACTGGCCCCCTGTCCCAGCAGCTTGGCACTCTGAGAATGTCCTGCAAATAGAATCCTGTGCTCTGAGGCTCCGCCCCATTGTCACCTGTCTCAGGCCCATCTCAGGAGTTGTGTGTGTGTGTGTTTGTGTGTGTGTGTGTGAGACAAGCAGGTTCCATAGCACATGTGTTCCCAGTTGAACGGTCTTTGGATCGTCCCAAGTTTCGGGGAATTCCGAGTAACCGTGTGAGCAGGTGTCTGTGCCTGTGTGGGTCAGTGTGTTTCCCCAGCTCCAAGAAGGCGTGAGCATCTTGAAGTCAGGCTCTCCAGACCCTTCAAGGGCTCTCCTTGGCTTTGCCATCATGCTCCAGATCCACGTTTATCCTGCAGGTAACAAAGAGAACCATGGGGAGCTTCCTCTCTCCCGATATCCGAGAGGATTCTGGAAGGGGCCAGCCCATCCTTCCCTCTCAGCACGAAGCCCACCATTGAGTAAAGGGATTCAGGTGTCCTGCAGGGCAGGATGGTCCGGCTAACCTCTGGCGGTGGAGATCGCAACAATGGTCGTGGTGATGACAAGGACCTCGGGACCCCGAAATGCTGAGTCTTCAGTGTGGCTCTGACACCCTTGCTCCCATCTTCACAGCATCCCAAGTAGGTGCGACTTCCCAGCATAACTGCAGAGATGCCTGAAGTTGTCTTCAAAGAGGGGGTGGGGTCGTGCCTTCTGTTCCTCCCCCTGCTCTGCCCTGCCCCCTCCTCAGGGGTCTGCAGTAATTATCCTGGAAGGGCTTTGCTGCCGCCTCGTTAGCCCTGTGGCCCCCTCACATTTGGTACCTCCGTCTGGGATTAACTCTCGGGCTGGGCCAGGGTTCCCGGAATGCCAGCCCCTCCGCTTCCAGCTCGCGGCCGGCCCTGGGCCAGCCCCTCACCACTACCCTCCGTCTCACCCCGGCCGCCTCCTCAACTCAAAGGACGGCGCCGACTCTGGTGAACCTGGTTAGGAAGGGAAATACTTTGCTTGGAGGCCGTCCAGCGGGAGGAAGACTGCAGCCTGGACTGACTGGCTGGGACCAAAGCGCCACGGGAGCCAGCCGTGGCCGAGCTGGGGACGGAGGGACACACACGGAGCCTCTGGCAGAATCTGCTGACGGTGGCCGCGGAGCCTGGCCTGGCCGGTCCCGTCCTCCATCCAGCATGGGAGCAGCATCTGGGCCTTGGGGTTGGACCTCATGTGTGGCTCAGGGTGCCGCTCCCTGCCCCCAACACGCTGACAGCTTTTATTCACTGCCTCGAGGTGATTTTGCACCTCTAGTTTTCCCTCTTGATTTTCTTATGTTTCTAGAGAGTGTCAGGGGCAACTGACTCTCTGTGGGGCAGGTGTCTGTACCCTGACTTAGATTAGACATTTGGATCGTGTCCCTTCATTCATTCATTCAGCAAACACTGGCAGAGCGTCCCTCAGAGCCAGACATTCTTCAGGGTGCTGGGGACCCAGCAGGGAACAACACAAGTCTCCAACCCTGTGGAACTGACCTTCTGTAGTTCAGGGAGATGAGCAAAAACTGAATCAACAGTCCATCATCCTCCATAGAAGGCAAAAGATTTATGCAATCCGGGGGTGGAAGAGAGGGATGGACCGGGAGTTTGAGGTTGGTACATACAAACTACTACATTTAGCGTGGATAAGCATCTCGGTCCTACACTATGGCACCGGGAACTATAGTCAACGCTCGTGTGTGCACACTAAAAAGCTTCAGTCACGTCTGACATTTGCAGCCCTATGGACTGTAGCCCCCCTCCCACAGGCTCCTCCGTCCATGGGATTTCCCAGGCAAGAATACTGGATTGGGTAGCCATTCCCTTCTCCAAGGGATCCCCCTGACCCAGGGATCAAACCCGAATCTTTTATGTCTCCTACACTGGCAGGCAGTCTTTTTCCCACTGGCACCACCTGGGAAGCCCCACAGTTAAGGTACAATTTGTGTTAATTTCTAGTGTAAAGCATAGTGATTCTTTTTCAGATTCTTTTCTGCTATAGGTTATTACAATTATTACAAGATACTGGATATAAATCCCTGTGCTATACAGTAGGTCCTTGTTGTTTATCCATTTTATATACAGTAGTTTGTAACTGCTCACCCCGAATTCTTAATTTTTTCCGGTTTGTTTTTTCCTTTGGCAATCATACGTTTGTTTTTTTGGTCTGGAGCAAGCAACCAGTTCTTAAGACCCCAGACACATCCACCAACCCCCTCTCAATCCGTACCTGATGCGTTCCATCTCTTGGTGTCCTCAGGATGAAATTTATGTGTGTATCACCATGTACAGCATTATTATTTTAAAAAGTTTTTTTAACAAATACATCTAATTATGAAAATAAGCAGACTGGAAGCATTAGGTCAGTAATGGGATAGGTCAGGTGCAGATATGATGGCAAATACAGGTGTGCGGAAGCCTGAAGGTGTCACCCAAGTGTCTGATGTCTTGGGGACCAGGTGTCATCTCACTTAACCCTCACAAGTATGCATGCCAGAGTGAATCTTACCTCTCTATTTTATGGAGGCAAAAAGGAACTCTGGGGCAAGCATGGTGATCAATGACCACACAGCACTGGTGTGACCTTAGGACTTTCTGATTCTGCCTTTGCACTCTTGACACGCCTGGGTAGCAGAACGGCCATGTTACATTTTTAAACCCAGTGTTTGAATCCAGCTGTTAACCTGCAGCTTGTATTCAACAGTTCTGGTGACTTCTGAATGTAGATTTCAAAATATTCACAACGTGAAAGTTGAGAGTTCTGATTTGCTTGACAGGAATGTTTAGGACTTCAAGCCTGAGAGGCAGCGTCTCCAGTGACTCTGAGCGAACTGCTCTGAGGAGGGGAGGGGAGGGGCCAGGTTATAGAGAAGTTTCGCAACAAAGGGCAGGTCCTCTGAACATCAAAAGATGATGGCTAATTAAAGAAAACCAGATATCCCGAGTTCAGGAATTTAGAGCTCGGTGGAAAGATGCAAGAGTGTGGGCTCCCTGAAGTCATGTCTTTGATATGCAGCTCCGCTATCTAGGGCCAGTATCCTGTGTTTTCACATCCTGAATTTCCTCCAGGCTCACCCTAGGGAGTGGTTGCAGTCTGACGGCTGGAGACAGCAGGCTTTCTTTCCTTCCTGAGTTCCTTGGGGGCTCACCAGCTCACCCTCCGTGGTGGCCGCAGCCCCTGCCCGTGGTGGTGCATCCTCTGTGTACTGATAGGGCAGGAAACGCTGCATCCCTCACATGGAATCCCAGCACCTCACGCTGGAAGGGACTGAGATCATTTTCTTGATACCTGCTCCCATGGAGGGGGAAGCAGGCCCAGAGGGGAAGGGACCTGAGCAGGGTCAGCTGGTGAGTCAGGGACCAGCTGAGCCGTGCACCCCCAGGCAGGCCCCAGCCCTGGCCATGCTCCATGCCCAGCCAGGACACGGGCCAAGGACCCAGGCATTTTCCACTGGACCCACATTCCCACAAACCTTGGCTCATGATCCCGTGGCTGCACCCAGGGCTGAGCTGGCCTTCCCCAGGGTGGGGCGGGCCGGGCCTTTCTGCTGAGTCACCAGCAAAGCGCGGGTCTGACCACAGAACATTGTTGAGATTCCAGGTCTGACTCTGCAGAGGCCTCGGCCCTGCGGCAGGTCTGGCCTCACCCGGCCTAGGATCACTGCGGAAGACAGATGGGGAAGCAGGGGCGGGGTGTCCATCCCAGCCTCTTTCTTTCACTGCACCCCCTGCCCCCCCACCCCCAGGGATGCCAGGCCAATGGGCTCTGAGCCCACAGCCAACAGGAGGAGACACGCCGTCACAGCTGGACTTCAGACAGAAGAAGGATCGATTGAGATTGAAAGGGCTCAGGGCTACCCTTTCACATACTTTTGAATTTTCTCAAAGAAGACTCATTAAAGACATTTTTATCTGTAATAATCCTTGACATGGTTTAAAATTTTAAAAGTATCAAAGACAAAGTACATGGTATAAATTCTCCTCCCTGGGTCCTCCAACCCCTCCGCCACTTTCCCCCAGACGAGCAACCAGCACAGTCAGCTTGCTTTATATCCAGGTGAATATTTTGTGCATATTTGGATACAGGTGAATGATCTGCACTGACAGATGCATGAAGGCATGTGCACATGCCCCCACACACTCATGCATACTCACTGTTCAGTTTCTAAGCTGTGTCCAGCTCTCTGTGACCCCATGGACTGCAGCACCCCAGGTTCCATGCCCTTCACCATCTCTGTAAGCACACATATGAGCTTCCCAGGTGACACAGTGGTAACGAGCCCACCTGCCAATATAGAAAACACAAGAGATGCCGATTCGAGCCCTTGGTCAAGAGGATTCCCTGGAAAAGGAAACGGCAACCCACTCCAGGATTTTTGCCTGGATAATCCCATGGACAGAGGAGCCTGGCAGCTGGACAACAATCTTTGGGTTCACAAAGAGTCAGCTATGGCTGAGTATGAACACACGCACAGGTGTATATGGGCATATAGCTGTCTCTCGGTATCTGGGGGGAGTGGATCCAGGAGCCCTGTGCAGACTGTTATCCTCAGAAGCTCACGTCCCTCATATAAAAAGATGTAGTGTACGCCTATAACCTGCTCACCTCCTGAATACTAGAAATCACCTCCAGATTACGTACAAGAACCCAATACAATATAATTGCTTGGAAACAGTTGCTGGAATGGAAAATTCAAATTTTGCTTCTTGGACTTCTCTGGAAATTGTTTTCCCTCAGTATCTTTGATGAATGGTTGATTGAATCTTCAGACAAGAAACCTGGAGATACAGAGAGCTGATTGCATATTCTTTTCACCCGAAGGAAGCACGTCTTTGTCTCTGAAGGTGGGTTTAGCTTCTGGAAAGGGCCGTGGGTTTTAGTTTCCAGGGCCTCTGCTCGGCCATGTCCGACTCTCTGCGACCCTTTGGACTGCAGCCTGCCAGGCTCCTCTGTCCACAGGATTGTCCAGGCAAGAACACTGGAGTGGGTTGCCATTTCCTCCTCCAGGGGATCTTCCCAACCCAAGGATCAAACCCGCCTCTCCTGCGTCTCCTGCGTTGGCAGGTGGATTCTTTCCCACTGAGCCATCAGAGACTAGCTTTCAGGGAACATTGCTAATATGTGAGAAGTGCCGAGGAAGCAGACACTTGACAGATGTCTCGGAAGCCCCTGCAAGGCTTCTCAGGTGAGACGGCGACTCAGTTGGTAAAGAATCTGCCTGCAATACAGGAGACTCAGGTTCTATCCCTGGGTCAGAAAGATCCTCTGGAGAAGGGCATGGCAACTCACTTCAGTATTCTTGCCAGGAGAATCCCACAGAGGGGCCTGATGGGTTACAGTCCATGGGTCGCAAATAGTCAGACATGACTGAGCAACGAACCGTTTCACTTAAAGGCAAGCGGCGACCCTTTCCCGGCAGAGGTTATCAAAAGGGACAGTGTGGAGCTGACCTGCACAACCTTGGGGTCCTGGGATGCTGGACTGCTCTGTGCCTCAGTGGCCCCCTCTGTGAAATGGGAATAAAGCCAAGCCCGTGCCCAAGGGCTCCATGAGAACCAGCAGTGCCCACACGAACAGCATGAATCTGTGAGTAGGATACTAGGGACGGCCCTCACCCCAGACATCCAGATGGTCAACCTCTCACAGCCCAGTAGCCCCAAGAGTCCCAGGCTGGACCACTGTCTGCCACGCCCAGGGGAGAAACTTCCTCTGGACATCCTGTGATTAACCTGCGTGTGTCAGGGTGCATCACGGCCCGTGGACATCTGGAGGATAGGTTAGGGCAAAACGAAGCCCACAGGTTGGGAGGGACACTTGGGTCTCTGAACACATAAGGCACCTCACAGTGATGATCAGCACTTCTCAGAGCGGCGAGGGTGATTCCGCTTTGGCTGGCAGACTGAGAGAACCTCAGAGGTGTTCCCAGCACCTCGCCAAGCTTCAGTCCAGCTCCCCTTGGACCACATTTGCAATAGGAAGATTATGCCAGCCTCATATGCCATTTTAATCCTTCCAATGGCCACACTGAAAAAAAAAGGAATAGAAGAAATGCATTTTAATAATATAATTTATTTAACTCAATATATGGAGCCATGAAATTAAAAGATATTTGCTCCTTGGAAGGAAAGCTGTGACATACCTACACAGCGTATTAAGAAGCAGAGACATCAGTTTGCCAACGCAGGCCCATCTAGTCAAAACTATTGTTTCTCCAGTAGTCAGGAATGGTCGCAAGAGTCTGACCATAAAGAAGGCTGAGTGCTGAAGAACTGATGCTTTTGAACTGTGGTGCAGGAGAAGACTCCAGTCCCTAGGGCTGCAAGGAGATCGAACCAATCAATCCTAAAGGAAATCAATCCTAAATATTCATCAGAAGCACTAATGCTGAATCTCCAATACTTTGGCCACCTGATGTGAAGAGCTGAGTGATTAGAGAAAACTCTGATGTTGGGAAAGATTGAAGGCAGGAGGAGAAGGGGACGGCAGAGGGCAAGATGGTTGGATGGCAGCAGTATCTCAATGGACGTGAATCTGAGCAAGCTCCTGGAGTTGGTGATGGACAGAGGAGCCTGGTGTGCTGCAGTCCACAGGGTCCCAGAGAGTTGGTCATGACTAAGTGCCTGAACAAAAGCAACAGCAAGTCATCCTATCTGGGGGCGGGAGGAGAAGGGGACGACCGAGGATGGGATGGCTGGATGGCAGCACGGACTTGGTGGACGTGAGTCTGAGTGGACTTCAGGAGATGGTGATGGACAGGGAGGCCTGGCGTGCTGCGATTCATGGGGTTGCAAAGAGTCGGACACGACTGAGCGACTGAACTGAACTGAACTGTAATCACTGCTGTGGTTATTGATGGCTGCTTTGCAGTCCCTCTTTCTGATACATCTTCAGACTCTGCTGCCTGTCCTGCTTTGCCAGCACGTCTTGGCATGGACCAGCTACGTTTCAGATGCTCAAGGGCCACCCCTGGGCAGCAGCGGCCGTACTAGGTGAAGCAGAGCGTCCTGGGACCATGGCAAGGAGACAGGACGGTTCAAGCTCGTCCTTTCAGCCACAAGCTGCCCCATTCCCAGCTCCCCTCCTCAGAAGCAAAAGTGACCCAGGTCCCCAGAGACAGGCGGGTGTGCTCCTAGGAGAATCCAGCAGGGCCCAGGCTTTGGCGGGGATCTGTGCCCCCAAATCCATGCCGTGGTTGGCTCTGCTGCCTGACTCAAGCGCTGCCCCCAGGCCCTGCTCAGGCCGCCTTCCTGCCCGCAGCCGACCCTGCCCAGGTCTGCAGGCGGGCCCTGGGGACGCGCCACCCCAGAAGCCACTCGTGAAAGGCCTGCCTTGTGTGCCCAACCGTGCCTCGGCCGCCAGCGACGTCACCGAAAGCCCCTTCCTGTAAGTTTCAATTTTGAAGTTTGCCCTGATCAGGAGCAAGTTTCCCGTTGCTGGCTCACCTATGGGAAAACGCACAGGAAGCTGAGAGCCCCTTCTGTCTGGGGCTCGGAAGGGGGTGGTGGCCAGGCAGCCTGTGACCCGTCCTGCGGAGTGAGTGCAGAGAAAGCATCCAAGTTCAGGCTTAATGAAGCCAGGTGTCTCAATGGTGAAAGAATCCGCCTGTCAATGCAGGAGATGAGGGTTCAGTTCCCAGGTCTGGAATATTCCCTGGAGAAGGAAATGGCAACCCATTCCAGTATTCTTGCCTGGGAAATCCTGTGGACGAAGGAGACTAGAGACCATCCATGGAGTCACAGAGAGTCCGACATGAGTGATTGAGCGTGTGCGCACACGCACACACACACGAATCATTATAGCCAGTGGAAGCAGGTTCTGCCC
>SJYC01017673.1:15000-61866 GCA_006408675.1 Madoqua kirkii | reverse complement strand
CAAATGGCATCAGGATGTTTCAATGGCTACTTCTTTGCTCAGTAGTGAAAATGAGCACCTTTTTTTTAAATAGGATTATCACCATGCGTATTTCATGCATGAAATTCCTATTTGTCTGTTATCCAGCCATCCAGTGCCTTGTTCATCTTGTTGATTTGCGAGTGTCTTTTGTATATGGAGACTACATCAGTCTTTCGTGTGCTGCAGCATTTCTTGGTATCTCTGGACTCTGTTTCGGGTTTCTCTCCCTAATATAAAGGAGGCTGTGTCCAATCAAATGTCTTGAACTTCTTCATTATTACTGTTTTAGATTTTTTTTTTTTTTTGAAATAAGGTTCAGAAAGGTCTTTCTCAACCAGAGATCAGTTCATTGTCGATTTCGCTTTTCTGTGACAAAGACTCAATCACGCCTTACCTGGAATCCAGAGTTTTTCAGGGAGTGGAGCAGTGATGTACTCCCAGCTTCCAGGTGGGTACCTGCTTCACTGGGGGGAGGGGCCTGCTGTGGGTGGATGCCTGATCCCACCTGGCATCTATGCCACAGCCTGGGGAGCGAGACTGCCCTACTGTTCCTCTGCAGAAGGTAGCACAGCTCAGGAGGTTCTGCGTGTGTGCTGTGGACCCTGGGCCTTCAACCCGGAGAGAAGGCTGCAGCCTGGGCCTTGAAAACATGGCCATCACCCAGACCACCAGCTGCAGCAACAGGACCAGAGAGCACCCTTTTGTGCCCAGGTGTGAGACACCCGGGGTATCCATTCACAGCCGAGAGAGGCTCTGCCCGGGGTGGAGAGGTTGTGGCCAGTTGGTGGGATTTGGGGGTTGCACCCAGCTGTGGTCTCCTTCATATCCGTGGTGAGTCCTGGGGCTATGCAGGGTGTCTCTCCTAGGTCTCATGTGGTTCTGTACTTTACAGCTATTCACGAGTCCATGTGTCCGTTCACTGACTCGCTCAATTGTTCACTGTGCTGGGAGCTGGGGATTCAGTGGCAAACGAACTTAGGAGTCAGAGAGTGTCGACCAACAAAGGGTGTATAACATCAGCTCAGACAGTAGCGGGAGAACTGGGCCGGAGACAGCCAGTGGGGCCCAATGTGGGACCGTAGATGTGGAGGCGGAAGGCTTGTTCCAGAAGACATTTGAGAAGGGTCTGGCTGAAGTCATCAAGCCATGCGGTGACCGGTCTGGAGTCAGCATTCCAGGCAGGGGGCTGTGCAGACAGAGGCTCCAGGAATTTATTCTGGAATCAGGGATGAAACTGGGACTCAGCTTTAACAGATCCCAGACCCTCTTATTAACTGGCTCCATCTTCCCTGTGAATCTGAAAGGCTGCCTTCGTAACATGCTGAATGAGCGTATGGAGCAGGCACTGTTCTGGGCACTGCATGGTATGGAGTAGGCACTGTTCCGGGCACTGCTTGGTGGTCCGTGTGAAACCTCACTTAAGGAGATGTGGTGGGCTGGGCAATGGGCAAGGAGAAGTGCTGATGGATCCTTGGGATACGTGGGCATCATCCTCAGACTTTGGAGTCTCTTGACTCACGGGCTGTGCCTGGAAATGCATGGCTTTTCGCCCCACTAGAAGCCAAAGTCTGGTCCTCACGCTCTGGTTTGAACAGCTATATAAGAATTCCTAGAAAGCGCAAGTGTTTCCTTCTGCCTCCCCACCCCACGCCTCTCCTGCCACTCCCCTGGCCCCAAAGTTCCTACAGGTTGGTTCCAGGGAGAGCTGAATGCTCCTGGAAGGCAGATTCCCACTTGAGGAGCCCACATGCCCCGCCGTGACTGTAGGGATTTCCAGGTGGGCACCGGGGAGGATTTGCCCCATGGGGATCCTGGGCGGCTTGAAGCAGATCTGGGGTGGCACCCCTTCCCCGTAAGGTGGGCCTCCCAGGAATGAAGCCCCCCTCCCTTTTGGAAGCAGTGCACACATGTGTGGAAGGCCAGGGCCATCCAAACATCCTGCCCCGGCCCCCTGGGTCAGGTGGGGGACAAGAGGGAACAAGTTCTTCCCAAGGTCACTCAGCAAGTACTGGAGAGGTGACTGGGCCTGCTGGGAGAACAGAAGTGGAAATTAATCACGGCTGGCCCCAGGTGGGAATGAACTGATGGGAATGAACTTCACTCTTCCCAGTTCATGGAAGAACTGTGCTGTCAATGGTGTCAGTGGGTAAAGTCTAAATTATTTCTCTCCAGGATAAAGGTGGATCTACCAGGCCACAAATAGGTAAAATCAGAAAGGAAAATGCGGATATTTCTACCAACCTTACAGAGATAAAAAGGTTTATAAACTAATACTATGAATACCAATGAACTAGATAGCCTAGAATAAATGGATAAATTCCTTGAAATATAAGAAATACCTAAACTGACTCAAAAAGAAATAGAAAATTGAAATAGATCTATAATGAGTAAGGAGATTATATTAGTAATCAAAAACTTCTCAACAAAGAAAAACCCAGGACCAGATGGCTTCACAGGTAGATTCTATCAAATACTTAGAAGAAGAATTAACACCAGTCCTTCTCAAATTCTTTCAAAAGATTAAAGAGGATGAAGCACTTCCTAAGTTATTGTACAGGGTCCGCATTACGGTGAAACCAATGTCAGATAAGGACCTCACAAGGAAAGAAAACCACAAACTAATACCTCTCATGAATAGAGATGCAAAATTTCTTAACAAAATATTATCAACTGGAATCCAACAGTATATTAAAAAGATTATATATCCTGTCCAAGTGGGATTTACCCCAGGAAGGCAAGGTTGGTTCAACATAAGAAAACCAGTCAGTGTTAGACATTACAATACTAGAAGGAAGAAAAAATTACTTGTGATCCTCTCAGTTATCTGAGAGAGATATTTAACAGAATCCAACACCCTGTCATGATAAAAACTCTAGAAAAATTAGGAGTATGGAGAAAACTACCTCAATGTGATAAGGATATTTGTGGCAAAAAGTATGGCAAAGCTGATGTCATACTCAGTGGTTAAGGATGAAAGTGTCACAGTAAAATCAGAAACAAGACAAGGATATCTGCTTTTACCATTTTTATTCAAATGGTACCAGAAGTTCTAGCCAGGACTATTAGGCAAGAAAAATAAACACATAAACAGGAGGTATCCAACTTGGCAAGGAAGATGTAAAATTATTCAGTTACAAAGGATGTGATCCTATGTCCTAAAAAAAATCCTAAGGAATCCACAAGAAAGCTCCTAGAACAAATAAATTCAGCAAAGCTGCAGGGTAAAATACCAGCACACAAAAATCGGTTGTGCTCTACACACCAGCAACCAACAATCTAAACAAGAAATTCAGCAATTCCATTTCCAGTAGCTTCTGAAAAAAGTGAAATACTTAGGAAGAATAAATCTAACAAAGGAAGCAAAAGATTTGTATGCTGAAAACAACAAAACATTGCTGAAAGAGATGAAAGAAGATCTAAATAAATGAAAAGACATCCCATGTTCATGGATAGAAAGACTTAATACTGTTAAAATGTCTCTGTTACCCTAAGCGATCTATAGGTACAACAATTCCTATGGAAAGCCCAAGAAATGGAAATGACAGTCTTCAAAGCTGTAGAAGCTGCAAGGAGCTTCAAAGAGTCAAAATAATCTTGAAAAAGAAGAATAAAACTCCCATAGGGTGGAAGCAACTTCAAAACTTACTACAAAGCTATAGAAATTAAAAAGCTGCAGTGTGGTACTAGCATAGGACAAACATATAGACCAAGGGATTAAAATAGAGCCCGGAGATGAACACTCACACACCCGGTCAACTGACTTTTCAACAAGGGTGCCAAGAACCCTCAGTGAAGGAGGGACAGTCTTTTCAACAAATAGTGCTGGGAAAACTGGGCATCCACAAAAAAGAATGAAATTAGACCTTTACCTTACAGTATAGACAAAAATTAACTCAAAATGTAGAAGGAAGGGATAGTTAGGGCTTTGGGGATGGACATGTACACACTGCTATATTTAAAATGGATCATCAACAAGGACCTATTGCATAGCACAGGAAACTCTGCTCAGTGTTACGTGGGAGCCTGGATGGGAGGGGAGCTTGGGGGAGAATGGATACATGTATATATATGGCTGAGTTCCTTTGCCATCCACCTGAAACTATCACAACATTATTAATTGGCTATACTCCACTATAAAACAAAAAATTTAAAGATTAACTCAAAATGGATTGAACCCTAAGCAGCTAAAACCATAAAACTTAAAGGGAAATATTTATGATGCTGCATTGCACAATAGTTCCACGGCTATGACACCAATTGCACGGGTAATAGAAGAAAAAATGAGTAAATTAGCCTTCAGGAAAGTTTGTGCATCAAAGGACATTACTGCAATCAAGAAAGTAAAAAGTTAACCTACACGATGAGAGGAATATTTGCACATCAGTCTTTTAATGAAGGCTTAATATCCAAATATTTAAAGAACACCATTAACTCAATAACAGCAAAAATGCAATTGCAAAATGAGCAAAGGACTTGAACAGACATTTCTTCAAGGAAGACCTAAAGATGGCCAATAGCACAAGAACAAATACTCATCATCATCAGTCATTCAGTTCAGTTCAGTTCAGTCGCTCAGTCGTGTCCGACTCTTTGCGACCCCATGAACTGCAGCACACCAGGCCTCCCTGTCCATCACCATCTCTCGGAGTTCACTCAGACTCATATCCATCGAGTCTGTGATGCCATCCAGCCATCTCATCCTCTGTTGTTCCCTTCTCCTCCTGCCCCCAATCGCTCCCAGCATCAGAGTCTTTTCCAATGAGTCAGCTCTTCGCATGAGGTGGCCAAAGTACTGGAGTTTCAGCTTTAGCATCATTTCTTCCAAAGAAATCCCAGGGTTGATCTCCTTCAGAATGGACTGGTTGGATCTCCTTGCAGTCCAAGGGACTCTCAAGAGTCTTCTCCAACACCACAGTTCAAAAGCATCTTGGAGTTTCAGCTTTAGCATCATTTCTTCCAAAGAAATCCCAGGGTTGATCTCCTTCAGAATGGACTGGTTGGATCTCCTTGCAGTCCAAGGAACTCTCAAGAGTCTTCTCCAACACCACAGTTCAAAAGCATCCATTCTTCGGCGCTCAGCCTTCTTCACAGTCCAACTCTCACATCCGTACATGACCACAGGGAAAACCATAGCCTTGACTAGACGGACCTCAGTCGGCAAAGTAATGTCATCAGTCATTAGGGAAATACAAATCAAAACCGCAATGAGATTCCACCTCCGACCCACTAGGATGGCTATCATTAAACAGAAGTGTGTGGGGAATAAAAACTGTGGTGTGGATGTCGAGAAACTGGAACCCTTGAGCACTGTTGGTGGGAATATAAAATGATGCCGTCACCAGGCAAAACCGTTTAGTGTTTCCTCAACAAGTTAAACACAGAGCTACTCAGCAACATGGCCCAGCAGTTCCCCTTCTAGGTAAATACCCCTGAAGAACACTGGGACTCTGTAATAGATATCTGTGCATCAATGCCTACAGCAACATTACTCACAACAGCCAGAAGGCAGAAACCATTAAAGTGTCCACCAGCAGAGGAATGAATAAAGGAACAGGTGTCTATACCTACAGAGGAATAATAGCCATAAAAGATGACTCCCCTGTAGTTCAAACAGTAAAGAATCTGCCTGCGATGCAGGAGACAAGGGTTTGATCTTTGAGAAGATCCCATGGACAAGGGAATGGCAACCCACTCCAGTATTCTTGCCTGGACAATTCCACGGGCAGAGAAGCCTGGTGGGCTACAGTTCATGGGGTCACAAAGAGTTGGACATGACTGAGCGACCAACAGACGCACACACACGCATAAAAAGGAATGAAATTCTGACGTATGCTACAAGGGTGAACCTTGAAAACATCATGCTAAGTGACAAGCCAGACACAAAGGGACACACACTGCATCCCATTGATAGGACTTCTCCATTTATATGCAGGCCCTGGAATAGGCAGATTCGTAGAGAAAGACAAAGGCCCAAGGGTGGAGGAGATTTGGGGCAAGTGGAGGAGCTGGAGAGAGCTCAGTGGAGCTCAAGGGTCCTGATGGGCAGGGCCCTGGATGGCTGGATGTCATATTGTTCAGTTGCTAAGTTGTGTCTGACTCTGCGACCTCAGGGACTGCAGCACGCCAGACTCCCCTGTCCTTCACTATCTCCCAGAGTTTGCTCAAACTCATGTCTGTTGAGTCATTGATGCCATCCAACCATCTCATCCTCTGTCGTCCTCTTTTCCCACACCCTCAGTCTTTCCCAGTTACAGAGTCTACTCCAGTGAGTCAGCCCTTCACATCAGGGGGTCAAAGTACTGGAGCTTCAGCTTCAGCATCAGTCCTTCGAATGAATATTCAGGATTGATTTCCTTTAGGATGGACTGGTTGGATCTCCTTGCAGTCCAAGGGACTCTCAAAAGTCTTCTCCAGCACCACAGTTTGAAAGCCTCAGTTTTTCCATTCTCAATCTTCTTTATGGTCCAATTCTCACATCCGTACATGATTACTGGAAAAACCGTACCTTTGACTATATGAACCTTTGTTGGCAAAGTTGCTTTTTAACACAATGTCTAGGTTTGTCACAGCTTTTTCCCCAAGAGTCAAGGTTCTTTTAATTTCATGGCTGCAGTCACCGTCTGCAGTGATTTCAGAGCCCAAGAAAATAAACCCTGTCACTGTTTACATTTTTCCCCATCTATTTGCCATGAAGTGATGGGACAGGATGCCATGATCTCAGTTTTTTGAATGTGGAGTTTCAAGCCAGTTTTTCACGGGCACTCAGGATGTTCTTGGGTTTTGAGTTTTCAGTGCCCCTCCTTCCACCCACCCATCTGCCATCATCTACCAACCCTCGCATCCACCCTACTCATTCATCCACCCACCTACCCATCCACTCATCCACCCAGGCTTCCCCATCTGCCTCCTATTCATTCTTTATCCAACTGTGACTGTTAATTTTGTGTATGACGTTGACTGGGCTTCAGGGGCTCCAAACATTTGATTAAACATTATTCTCTGGGGATGTTTCTAGATGAGAGTAACATTTGAATCCATCGTCTGAATAAAACAGATTGAAAGTGCAAGTCGCTCAGTCGTGTCTGACCCTTTGCGACCCCATGAACTATACAGTCCATTCAATTCTCTAGGCCAGAATACGGGAGTGTCCAGTACTGGGTGTCCCAGAAGGGCAGCCATTTCCTTCTCCAAGGGATCTTCTGAACTCAGGGATCAAACCCAGCTCTCCCACATTGCAGGCAGATTCTTTATCACCTGAGCCACCAGGGAAGCCCAAGAATACTGGAGTGGGTAGCCTATCCCTTCTCCAGTGGATCTTCCCCACCCAGGGATCGAACCAGAGTCTCTTGCATTGCAGGTGGATTCTTTACCAGCTGAGCTACCAGGGAAACCCCAAACTGGGTGGGCCTTGTCTAATCAGTTGATATAGACCCAAATATCTGAGCAGAACAAAAGGCTGGTCCCCCTGAATAAAATGGAACTCCTCCTGCCTGAGTGCCCTTGAGCTGGGACATCAGCCTTCTCCAGCCTTAGACTGAATCATCTCTCTTCCTGGATCTCCAGAATGAAGTCCTCTGGACTAGAACCACACCGTGAGCTCTCCTGGGCCTCAAGTTTCTGGACTCAGACTGGAGCTAAGCCACAAACTCTGCTGGGCCTCCAGTCTACCAGCTGGAGCTCCTGGGCCTTGTCAGCATCCACCATCTCACGAGCCAGTTCCTATGATAAGCCTCCTCCTGTACCTACGCCTGCTGTTGGTTCTGTCTGTCTGGAGACTCCTGACCACCCTCATCCATCCAGCTCGTGGCGTCTCTTCTGCCTCCCCTGGGTGCTGAGTCCCATGTTGTGTGCTGGAACTCTTGTCAATGTGCTTCAGACACACACGACGTCCCACGGAAGCACGCATGTGCACATGTGGTTGTCTGCACACCAACGCACAGACGGCCAGAGGTTGAATGTACATCCACGCAGAGAGGCGCATCCCTCACAGACGTTCCCGAGGCACAGACACCTGTGGCCGACGAACACAGGTGCCAGGCGTGTGAGCTCAGCCCGTACCTGCTGCAGCGGCAGGACCTGCCGGGTAAACACCACATACACCCGTGTGTGCAGGGCAGCCTCGGGCATGCCATTTGTGAACACACGTGGACACCTGAGACTAACATGCTCAGGTGTGCGGATGGTCTCTGGGGCATGCACACATCCCCTCCCCCCGGGCCCACACACTCACGCACACACTCACGCAGACCCACAGGTGTGTTCGCAGGGGCCCACGGCCACCCGTGGTGGTGAAAAGTTTCCACGTCCCGCTGCCAAGCAGTTGCCAGTTGGAACTTGCTTCATTGCTGCCGAAGCCAAGGACCCGTCAGCGGTTTCCAGCTCAGGCCAGCTCGAGGAGTGGGTGCCCTGTGGGGCCTTGGCTGCCTGGTAACCAAACCCAGGCTGGCCTCAGGAACGCAGACAGTGGGAGGGGGAGGG
Organism: Madoqua kirkii; assembly: GCA_006408675.1. Classification (NCBI taxonomy): domain Eukaryota; kingdom Metazoa; phylum Chordata; class Mammalia; order Artiodactyla; family Bovidae; genus Madoqua; species Madoqua kirkii. The sequence continues at coordinate 53,367 of SJYC01017673.1, read as the reverse complement.
AAGCATGTTCACCCCATAATTTGAACTTCTGAGCGTGGGGCTGGCTGTGCCCGCTGTGGGCACATGAAAGGCAGGTGGTGCCGGGCTCCCTCCCCGCTCCTCACGTCACCCCCACCCTTGACCCCTCGGAACCTTCCCCCCTGCTAGGGCCTGGAGCCCCTGGCTCCCCACGTGCTCTGACACAGGCGCCCTCCAGGGGGTCCTGGGGGCTCCCCGGGCCATCCCAGCCCCACAGTCCTCAGCTCTGTGGGCCCCTCAGCCTTGACCGTCCTCGGCTGGAATTGCCCCCTTGTCTCTGCCACGCGCCCCCAGCCTTCCTTCATCTCTTCTTTACCTGGGTGCGCTTTCCATCACCCTTGAGCCAGTCCTGGGAACCTGGAGGCTGGAGAAGCCGGCTGGACTGGCTGGAGTGCTGAGGAGGGATGCTGAGGACGGACCCCGGGAGGTAGGGCAAGGATGCGAGGATGCATTCCAAGGCGGCCACATAAGAATGATGAGGGAGCGTGGACGTGCGGCCACTGTGACCTGGGTAGATGGGTCAAGCTGTGCTCTGAGGACATCTGTGGGCTGTGAAATGTGACCTTCTGGTCTCCCGGCAAGGAATCCCCCCACCCCAGACTTAGAGACAAGGCATCCTTAGAGTCAGCTTCCTCAAACAGTCCCATCATCCCTCCTGTGGACGCTGACCCTCCCCGTGGACACTGACCCTCCCTGCAAATGCTGACCCTTCCCATGGACACTGACCCTCTCCGCAAATGCTGACCCTCCCCGCGAACGCTGACCCTCTGGGCCATTTTCTGGATGAACCGTGGTCGACTTGCATGGACCATGTCTGCCATCCCCTCTGCCTCCCGCTCTAGCCAGGAGCTCCAAGGCTACATCCTTAGGGTGGGCCTTCCCTCACCTCCCCACCAAGACAGCTCCACTTACAACCAGCATTCGGAGCACCACGAGCCAGCCTCTTTGCAGAACTCGGCACTGGGCATGTCTCCTATGCGTCTGCGTTTTGAATTTGGTTTCTTCCGGGAAGGAACCGTGTCTGACTTTGGTCACCGCGGCACTCCTAGAGTCTGATATACAAAAGGCGCTCAATAAAGGGTCGTGATGTGAATGGAAAAGGTGAGGGTGGGCTGGTCCAGATCATCTCAGGAGTGGGCAGAGAGCCGCACTTTGTATGAGACAAGCTGGGTTCTGTGTCATTTCCTCGCTCTAGTCAGACTATTTCAGTGGCGGGACCCGAAGTTCAGGCACTAGGCCATCTCCTCCCCTCTCAGGGACAGCCCACGTCCACTGGCACCCGGCTCACTGCCCTGGGGGGCCCCACCTCCCAGTTTCTCGGGCCAGCGACCATCACAGCCTCTCCCCTGCTGGATCCCACCCAAGCGACCTCTCAGCTCTTAGGCTCAGGCCAAGTGGAGATGCCTCCTCTGTCCGCGTGGCCTCCAGGTGTACTTGGGGCCGCTGTCCTCCCCCAGCACCTGGGCGCAGGCACGAAGGAGACGCTGAGATGCCCTGAGTGTCTCTTCTGTAACCATGCCCCCAGGGGTCCAGGGAGCGCACAGGCCACAGGCCACAGGGAGGAGGAACAGGGGGCACCCGCTTGTCCTCACCCCTGGGTTCCTCTTCAGGCTGCCGGGGGGCTGGGGCCCCCACAGGGATCTGAAAAGATGTCATCAAGGGGCACGCTTTGCCCCTGGATGACTTTGATCTTCAAAGTGAGTTTTCTGGGCTCGTTCTGTTGGGCTTTTCTGGAGCAGGAGAGGTGCGTGCTCAGCCAGGCAGTGCCTCTGAGCCTCAGGACCAGGGGTTGGGGAGAGCTCTGTTGGAGGGTCTGGAGGAAGGAGGGGGTCCCTGGACTGTATCACAGGGGCCTTGGGAGCCAGGGGACCCTGGCAGGGGTTTGTGCTGCCTCCAGCCTGCTGTCCATCTCTGGGACCTGCTCTGAGAGGTCCTGTCCGTCAGGGTGGGGACCTTGTCCACCTGGAGACTTGGTCTCTGCAGGGAGGTGGGGGTGAGGACCGGCACTGCAGGTGGCAGAGACTGGCGGAGGAGGACCCCAGCCCTCTCCTCAGATCCCTTCCCAACTCTGCCTGCCAGCCTGTTCAGGTGCCGCCAGCTGCCAACCAGCCTCCTCCCCAGCCCCTGGGCCTGCCTGTCCTGCTGGGGTGGGATGGCTGAACTTTTACAGGAAACACCCCGCTTTGTGATCGGGGGCCTTGGACCTGCTAAACTCAGGGTTCGTGTCCTCAGGACTCCCAGCCTGCAGAGGGACTGGCCCCACCCTGCTCTGCCACCACCCCTGGCAGAGGGGCTCTGACCCTGTTCCCAGGGGCTGCTCAGTGCAGGCAGAGTCTTTCTGGTGCAAAAAGCTGCAAGGATCCCATCAGGGCCCCGGGGGACCTGGCTGTTTCCCACAACTTTCCTCCCTAAGCCCAGCGGCCCCCCGAGGCCCTCTGGGGGCTGGGAGCAGAAGTGGCCTCGTTTCCCAGGCCCGAGGAAGGGCAGAGGCTGTGGGCGGGCCCTGTGGTGTGGACAGCCTGCCAGAGTCTCTGCCTGTCCCCACGGCTTGGGGCTCGGGGTTCAGGCAGGGAAGGGGCCTGGGCAGGAGGAAAGGGTATCCAGGGCAGGGCCCGAGGATGGGGCTGAGGCAGGCGGTCTGGAGCATTCCATCCCTGGCTCCCCATCACCCCCAGAAAGCCCGCACTCCATCCACGGTCAAGCTCCAGTGCCTCCTTTCAGAGCCTCCACGGAGCCAGGCACCCCAGGGCCTTTGCACGTTTCCTGACCCTGGGATACTCCTCTAACTCCCGCTCTTGCACCTTGCTGTCCCTCCCTCTTTGGGCCACCCCCAGTCTCAAATTAGACTGGGCACCCACCATAAGCTCGCCCACTCCTTTATGGAGCCCTGGAATTTGAGCTTTCTCCACATTTATGCCATCTTGACTCTGCCAACTGGCAGACTGCTCGAGGGCAAGGGGAACTGTCCTGCCCGTGGATGCACCCACATCACAGGGATGGAACTGGCCCCGGACGCTCAGAGATGGTGGGAGGGCAGAGAGCTGCCACTCACAAGTCCAGTTGCCTCCCTCCACAGACCCTGAGAGCTTCCCTGGTGGCCCAGATGGTGAAGAACCTGCCTGCCGTGCGGGAGACTTGGGTTTGATCCCTGGTCGGGAAGATCCCCGAGAGAAAGGAATGGCAACCCACTCCAATAGTCTTGCCTGGAGAATCCCACAGACACAGGAGGCTGGCAAGCTACAGTCCATGGGGTTGCAAAGAGTCGGGCACAACTGAGTGACTGACACTTTCCCTTTCACAAAACCTGAGCGCCAAAGAATCGATGCTTTCAAAGTTGTGGTGCTGGAAAAATCTCTTGCGAGTCCATTGGTCAGTGAGGAAGTCAAGCCAGTCAACCCTAAAGGAAATGCACCTTGAATATTCACTGGGAGGACTGATGGTGAGGCTGCAGTACTTTGGCCACCTGATGGGAAGAGCCAACTCACTGGAAAAGCTTCTGATTCTGGAAAATATTGAAGGCCTTCCCCCAGCAAGACTCATGTCTTTCCATCTGCCGCAGCTGGAGACACCTGGCCAGCCACCTCACTGTCCAGGGGTGCACCCCCACATTCAGACTTCCACCCAAGCTCTGGGGGCTTCTGGCTTCACCTGACTACCTGCGGGGTTTGGCTGCCCTTTCAAATCAATTTAATGAGGATCCCAGGACTGCCACTTCAAAGGCACTTCTCAAAAGACCTCCTTTTCACCCAGTCTCCCCTCTAAAGATGGTGGCGCCAGTTTTGCAGATTAATAAACAGGGCTGCTGCGGCCGAGTGCGTGAAGCCTCCATCAGGATCCTTTGTGTGGCCCCCTGACCCCAGCCACCAAGCCGGGACCCCGGCCCCCCAACAATGCCCGTCCAGCCTGGGTGGCACTGCACGATCCCACTTGAAAAGGCCTTTCGCCGGGGCTGCCTTTTAAGAGGGGACAATTGGCAGGAGGCCTGGCGCCTATTCATGCAGAACGGCAGTGAAAAGTGCTCGGAGCCAGTGTCAGGAGTGGGCAGCGCCCAGAGCAAGGGGCCGCCAGGGCTGCGAGAAGCCGGTCGCTAGGCGACGGGGCCCCCAGGCATCTCCTGGCCGCCTCTTGGAGCTCCCGAGAGGGCCCTGTCCTGGCCCCACTTGGGCACCCAGGAAGGAAGACCGGGGTGCTTGGGATCCTGCTCCCTGTCTCTTTACCAGCTTGGCCCGGATGGGCTGGGAGACGAGATTCAGCTGTGTGCCCTCTCTGGGCCTCCTTCAGTGACGGGCTGCACAGGATATTCCCAGCATCCTTTGCTGCTTAGATTCTTCGAGGGTCCAGCTCTCCAGGCAGGAGCTGGGTCTTCGAGGTGGGCAGAGCTGTTTGGTTGCTAGGCGGAATCTCTGCCCATATGCTGCCCAAGCCCCACGCTCTGATTTCTGGCTCTTCCCTCTTGTCTCAGCATCCTGATAACCCTCCACTCCGCCCTCCACCCACCAGAGATTTAGCTCTAGGATGAGCCCTGGGGACCCTTGGAGCCCTTGACTGGCTGGAGTGCAGCTTGGTCTACCTTAGACGAGGGCCACCACCTTCTCTCTGTCCAATCTCAGGCCATATGCAACTGACCCTCTGCCAATAACAGGCCGCGGCTCTCCCTGTCCTGGTCTTCTCATGCCCCTCCCCTTGCACATCTGCTGATGCTTTCAAAGTTGTGGTGCTGGAAAAATCTCTTGCGAGTCCATTGGTCAGTGAGGAAGTCAAGCCAGTCAACCCTAAAGGAAATGCACCTTGAATATTCACTGGGAGGACTGATGGTGAGGCTGCAGTACTTTGGCCACCTGATGGGAAGAGCCAACTCACTGGAAAAGCTTCTGATTCTGGAAAATATTGAAGGCCTTCCCCCAGCAAGACTCATGTCTTTCCATCTGCCGCAGCTGGAGACACCTGGCCAGCCACCTCACTGTCCAGGGGTGCACCCCCACATTCAGACTTCCACCCAAGCTCTGGGGGCTTCTGGCTTCACCTGACTACCTGCGGGGTTTGGCTGCCCTTTCAAATCAATTTAATGAGGATCCCAGGACTGCCACTTCAAAGGCCACTTCTCAAAAGACCTCCTTTTCACCCAGTCTCCCCTCTAAAGATGGTGGCGCCAGTTTTGCAGATTAATAAACAGGGCTGCTGCGGCCGAGTGCGTGAAGCCTCCATCAGGATCCTTTGTGTGGCCCCCTGACCCCAGCCACCAAGCCGGGACCCCGGCCCCCCAACAATGCCCGTCCAGCCTGGGTGGCACTGCACGATCCCACTTGAAAAGGCCTTTCGCCGGGGCTGCCTTTTAAGAGGGGACAATTGGCAGGAGGCCTGGCGCCTATTCATGCAGAACGGCAGTGAAAAGTGCTCGGAGCCAGTGTCAGGAGTGGGCAGCGCCCAGAGCAAGGGGCCGCCAGGGCTGCGAGAAGCCGGTCGCTAGGCGACGGGGCCCCCAGGCATCTCCTGGCCGCCTCTTGGAGCTCCCGAGAGGGCCCTGTCCTGGCCCCACTTGGGCACCCAGGAAGGAAGACCGGGGTGCTTGGGATCCTGCTCCCTGTCTCTTTACCAGCTTGGCCCGGATGGGCTGGGAGACGAGATTCAGCTGTGTGCCCTCTCTGGGCCTCCTTCAGTGACGGGCTGCACAGGATATTCCCAGCATCCTTTGCTGCTTAGATTCTTCGAGGGTCCAGCTCTCCAGGCAGGAGCTGGGTCTTCGAGGTGGGCAGAGCTGTTTGGTTGCTAGGCGGAATCTCTGCCCATATGCTGCCCAAGCCCCACGCTCTGATTTCTGGCTCTTCCCTCTTGTCTCAGCATCCTGATAACCCTCCACTCCGCCCTCCACCCACCAGAGATTTAGCTCTAGGATGAGCCCTGGGGACCCTTGGAGCCCTTGACTGGCTGGAGTGCAGCTTGGTCTACCTTAGACGAGGGCCACCACCTTCTCTCTGTCCAATCTCAGGCCATATGCAACTGACCCTCTGCCAATAACAGGCCGCGGCTCTCCCTGTCCTGGTCTTCTCATGCCCCTCCCCTTGCACATCTGCCCCCAACCCCATCCTCACCACCCTCCCCTCCCCCTCCGTCCTCTCGCTGTCTGCCCCACTGCCTCTTGGCCCTCATACCCGTTCTAACGTTCAGGCTCTGCCCTTGGCCACTGATCTGAGCCCCGGACCTGACCTCTCCAGCCACATGCCTGCCACTGTCTCATTCCCACATGCTATGTGGGATGTTAAGGCTGAAAGGGTCAACAAAACCCCTCTTTCCAGCCACCCCCAAACATAGACGGGCAGGGCCGGATGCCCTCTGAAGAGAGACGCCCAGGGCCCAGGGTGTGGGACAGTTCAGAGTGGAGGCGTGTCACCTGCGTGCTCCCACTTTCTTGTGGGAGGAGCTTAGGCATGGAGCCAGGAGATGAGAGGAGGAAGGTGCAGAATCTCCCCTCCTAGCCCCAGCAGATAGTCCTGAGGAGATAGAATAGGATTGGTTGGTTGCCTTGTGTTGAAGTAACAGAGGGCTGGAGGATGGGGGGAGCAGGGAGAGGAGAGGTTAATCCCCGCCCTTGCACCAGCTCCCAAGAGCTGAGTACTAAGTTCTAGGGAATTTGAGGAGCTGGCTGTTAACCATGACCAGGATGGAAAATCAAATTATACAAGCTCAGGGTTATGTAAGACTGATTAAAAAGTCACTGTCATAGTGCTCAAAACTCATCACAAGACTCATCACTTCCTAACTATTCTACTGGTACCTATGCTCTGACCTCTATGCTCTTCAGGTCCATAGATGGACGTATACAATAGTGCAGCCGCCTGCGCCTGCCGGATTCCGCTCAGGGATCTCACTTTGGCAGTTTGCTACCAGCCATCATGGGAGTCTTTATACCGTGGAAATTGGCATACACGGACCGATGGCTTTGTTAACTGTACATTTAAGAACGAGCTGGAGAAAATGTCAGTGCAGACTACACTGAAGAGTGAGCATTTGGGGGCTTCCCAGTAGTAAAGAGCCTGCCTGCCAGTGCAGGTGACACGAGAGATGTGGGTTCGACCCCCTGGAGGAGGGCGTGGCTACCCCTCCAGCATTCTTGTCTGGAGAATCCCATGGACAGAGGAGTCTGGCGGGCTATATATAGTCCATGGGGTCACAAAGAGTGGGACACAACTGAAGTGACTTAGCATGTAGCGTTCCGTAGCTGTTCTAGTGTGAATAGCCTAGGAAATTAGATTCAAATTCAAAGCATAGGAATTCCAGGATTTAAAACCAATAACCCCCATTCAGCAAAGAAGTAGCTCCCATTCTTGACAAATGAGTACAACTCCAACATTACATCTCTGTTATTTTACTTCAGTTCAGTTCAGTTCAGTTGCTCAGTCGTGTCCAACTCTTTGCGACCCCATGAATCGAAGCATGCCAGGCCTTCTTGTCCATCACCAACTCTGAGTTCACTCAGACTCACGTCCATCGAGTCAGTGATGCCATCCCACCATCTCATCCTCTATCGTCCCTTTCTCCTCCTGCCCCCAGTCCCTCCCAGCATCAGAGTCTTTTCCCTCCCAGCATCAGAGTCTTTTCCAGTGAGTCAACTCTTCGCATGAGGTGGCCAAAGTACCGGAATTTCAGCTTCAGCATCATAGGTGTTAACTAACACTGCAAGGTGAATGAAGATGTCCACCACCAGGATGACACTTGTGCATAAACTGTACTGTAAATTGGCGACTGGAAGTTGATGACCGAAACTGACTGGAAAAGACCAGTTTTTATTCCAGTCCCGAAGAAGGACAATGCCGGAGCATGTTCAAACTACCGCAAAACTGCACTCATTTCACATGCTGGCAAAGTAATGCTCAAAATCCTCCAAGCTAGGCTTCAACAATATATGAACTGATAACCTCAAGATAGACAAGCAGATTTAGAAAAGGCAGAGGAACCAGAGATCAAATCGCCAATATTCACTGGATCATAGAAAAAGCAAAAGAACTCCAGAAAAAATATCTATTTTGTTTCATTGGCTATGCTAAAGCCTTTGACTGTGTGAATAACAACAAATTGTGGGAAATCCTTAAAGAGATAGGATACCAGACCACTTTACCTACCTCCTGAGAAACCTGTATGCAGGTCAAGAAGCAATAGCACTGGGCATGGAACACGGACTGGTTCAAAGCTGGGAAAGGAGAACATCAAAGCTGTATATTGTTGCCCTGCTTATTTAACTTATATGCAGAGCACATCACGCGAAATGCTAGACTGGATGAAGCACAGACTGGAATCAAGATTGCTGGGAGAAATATCAATAACCTCAGATATGCAGATCACCCTTATGGCAAAAAATGAAGAGGAACTAAAATCCTCTTGATGGAGGTGAAAGAGGAGAGTAAAAAGTTGGCTTAAAACTCAACATTCTGGTCACTTCATGGCAAATTGATAGGGAAACAATGGAAACAGTGACAGATTTTTTTTTAATTCCAAAATCACTGCATAAGGTGACTGCAGCTGTGAAATTAAAAGACACTTGCTCTTTGGGAGAAAAGCTATGACAAACCTAGACAATATACTAAAAAGCAGAGACAATACTTTGCTGACAAAGGTCTGTATAGTCAAAGCTATGGTTTTTCCAGCAGTCATGTATGGATGTGAGTTGGACCATAAAGAAAACTGAGCGCCAAAGAACTGATACTTTTGAACTGTGGTGCTGGAGGAGACTCTTGAGAGTCCCTTGGACAGCAAGGAGATCAAACGAGTCAATCCTTAAGGAAATCAGTCCTGAATATTCATTGAAAGGACTGAAGCTGAAGCTCCAATACTTTGGCCACATGGTGTGAGGAGCTAACTCTTCTTCTTGGAAGGTGAGGTGAAGTCGCTCAGTCGTGTCCGACTCTGCGACCCCGTGGACTGTAACCTACTAGGCTTCTCCGTCCATGGGATTCTCCAGGCAAGAATACTGGAGTGGATTGCCATTTCCTTCTCCAGGGGATCTTCCCAACCCAGGTATTGAATCTGCACTGGAGGCAGACATTTTAACTACTGAGCCACCAGGGAAGCCCCTTCTTGGAAAAGACCCTGAACCTGGTAAAGATTGAAGTCAGGAGGAAAAGGGGACGACAGAGGACAAGATGGCTGGATGGCATCACCGACTCGATGGACATGAGTTTGAGCAAGCTCCGGGAGTTGGTCATTGACAGGGAGGCCTGGCGTGCTGCACACCATGGGGTTACAAAGTGTCCACCATGAATGAGCGACTGAACTAAACTGAATAACATTTGATCAACAGTAGTAATTCTTAATCATCTTCATGTAATTTAATTTATAAACATTTCCTCTTATGGTTGGCCTTCATGTGTCCTCTTTAAGAAATCCTTGCAGTTTGGGAGAGGATGGATACATGTGTGTGTAGGGCTGGTGGGCGTTCCAGATGGTGCTCATGGTAAAGAACTCCTCTGGAGTGCGGAAGACACAAGAGACGTGGGTTAGATCCCTGGGTGGGAAGATCCCCTGGAGGAGGGCATGGCAACCCACTCCAGTCTTCTTGCCTGGAGAGTCCCATGGACAGAGGAGCCTGGCAGGCTATGGTTCATAGAGTGGCCAAGAGTTAGACATGACTGAAGCTGCTGAGCATGCGCGCACGTGTGTGTGGCTGAGTCCCTTTTCTGTCCACCTGAAACTATCACAGCATTGTTAATCAGCTATACTATAATATGAAATAAAAGCCTTTTAAAGAAAAGAAATCATCTCCTGCTCCATCATCATAAAGATCTTCTTTTCTATTTCCTGTACAAGTGTCCCATCAGATCTGGGATCCATCAGGAATTTATTTGTGTGTTGCCGAGTGAAGGTCAAGATACAGTTTCTCTTAGGAGGACCCATTAACCCAAAGTCACTTAAAGAAAAGGCCTGCCGTGGCCCCTTTGGCCTGGCATGTGAGCCCCTGTGGGGGTCCCTGAACCAGTGGTGGATGGGGTTGTGGGGCCAGTGCTCCACTGAGATATTATTGCCCTGTTTGTTACTGGCCTTGAAATTTGCCATCAGCCCTCAGCTTGTGTAAGAGCTTCACTCTTCTTGGCCCTTTGCAATTTCCCATGAATTCTGGAGTCTACCTGTCAATGTCCTGCAAGAGAGCGTTTGCCAGGAAAATATGGAGTGAAGCAAAGCATGTCGCCGGAAGAGGAAATCAACTCACACAGCTGTCCTTCCAGGAGAGTGGCACCGTCCTTGTTTCAGACCCTGGGGACCAGAGCTGAGTGGACTGGCATCCTGCCACGGCCCTGGGACGCGGGGCCTGACGCTGCACACGGGGCACTGATGAGGAATGTGAGGTCTGATGGGAAAAGGTCAAGGTCACAGAGTAAGCGCAAGTGAATGAATGCTAAAGCCCATTCATTCGTTCATTCCACACATAGTAACTGAGCAGTGTGCTGAGTGCTGGGGTCCTGGTCCTGGGCCCGCTGCATCTGTGCAGACTTTAGAATCAGAGAGACCACCAGAAAGGAGGGAGGAGGGGCCGGGGCAGAGGTGAGCAGGGAGGCCCGGCCACTGACCTGCTTACCCACGGGCTAGAGGGAAACTTACAAACTGGAGGAAGGAGGAGATCTTTCCAGGATGAAGGGACAGCACGTGCAAAGGCCGGGGGGCACAAGAGCGCCCGGTGTGCTCAGAGACCCCTAGGGGCTCCTTGAGACGAAGCAGAGGAAGGGAGGGACCACGGGTGGTGGGAGGTCCCTGTCGAGGGGCCGGGCTCTGTCCTGGCGATGGAGGCCCCCTGGAGGGAGCAGGAAAGGCAGAGTCCCTAGAGCAGCCGCGGCCTGTCCTGCGGAGGGGACGGCGGCCCGCGGAGGGGACAGCAGGAGGGGACAGCGGCCCGCGGAGGGGACAGCGGCCTGTCCTGTGGAGGGGACAGTGGCCTGCGGAGAGGACAGTGGCCCGCGGAGGGGACAGTGGCCCGGGGACAGTGGCCCGCGGAGGGGACAGCGGCCTGCGGCAGACCAAAGGCGAGAGGTCTGGGAGGAAGACCACAGGGGATCAGCGGGACTTGAGGAGCGGGGATAAGAGGACAGAGCCGGAGGCAGGGAGTGGGCTGTGTGTTCGGGGGGGGGGGTGCCTGGAGGAGGGGTCACGGAGTCGGGGTAGAGAGGCAGACCCCCCACGTAGATGCCAGATAGCCGGGCTTAGAGGGTGTGCCTGCAGCAGAGTCTGACCTCTGGGCACAGAAGCGGGGCCAGCATGAGGCGGGGAGAGTGTGGGTGTAGCTTGGTGTCAGAGGTCTCCGGGCACCTCTGCCTGAGGCTCTGGCCTCAGCACAGGCCTGGCACACATCAGGTGCTCGATGAACCTCTGACGGATGGATGAACAAAGAATGAACAAACCAACAAGAAGATTGTCCAGTCACAAGCTTGAGCTGTGTCCTGTTCCGAAGCCCTGTCTGTCTTTTTTCATCCGTCCTCTTGCTCCCCGCAAAGCCTTGGAAAGAGGTGGGGTGGTCCTTGGCTGCACGCCCACCCCTTGCTCTAGCCTCCCCTCTCCCTGAATCAGCCTGGGGGCCCTCACACCTGCCCCCACTCCCACATGGTTGCAGCAAACGGACCACACTTTTAGGGGGTTATTTCAGTTCAGTGAGGGTGGCAAGCCAGCACCTGGGCATCCCTGGGTGCCAGCCCCCCACCCAGCTGCAGCCCCAGACAAGACTGGATGCAGGCGAACCCCCAGGGCCGGGAACACCGTGGGCAGCACTGCCCTCCCTCTGCCCGCCACACCCCCGTTTACAGTCGTGGGAACGGAGGCCCGGAGGCGAAGGGCCAGCCCACGGTCCCAGCCCCTCCCCGCCAGGCAGGGCTGCCTTCCAGACCTGGCGTCACGCAGCCCACGCAGGGCTCATGTTCTGCCGTCGCCGTGTGGAAATTCCTGATAGCTTTTGGGGCCCGGCGCCCCCTCGTGCCCATCACTGCCCAGCTGGTCCCGAGCTGGGCACCTCTTCCTGGTGTGTGTGTGGTGTGTGTGTTGAGGGGAGGACTCCTGGGTTTTCCTTTCACTGGAAGGCAGTTGTCCACTCCAGCACACAATGCCCTCTGATTGCATGCCAGGAAGTACATGAATAAAGGGCAGGAAAAAAGGAAACACTCAAACCTTTCCTGGTGAAAACGGAGCCCGTTTTAGCTCCAACGTCAGGGTGTCCACGTGCCTTTGCCAACACTGGGGAAGAGTGGAGTCACATGGGTCAGGGGAGGGCCCAGAAGGGCCCCTCAGGACACGGGACCCGTGAGCTCTTCTTGGGGACCACGTGGAGCCACGGCCTGGGCAGCGGCCCCCAGGCCTCCAGCTGGGAGGCAGGGCACAGAGCTGGAGCCCCGGAAACTCTGCTCTGTGGGGGCACCCTCGGGAGAATCTTGGGCCTTCCTGGGCCTCCTTTGGCTGGAACCTCCCCCTTGCCTGCCTTCAGGTGGGAGCCAGTGGGGGGCAAGGGGATGGGGAGGCTGTTTCAAGGGATGGTTGGAGCGAGGTGGGAACCCCTTCCGTGGAGCCCGGCTCACGCACGTGCTCCGTAAACCACAGCTGCTGAGTGCTGGCCCTCGGAGCCCTCCCTGGGGTACCCCACCCCACCCTCCACAGCGGGGTCTTCTCTGGAGGGGCAAATGGGAAGCTGGTGCCTTGGCTGCCATTTCAGAGATGAGGTGACTGCCTCGGTCCCTCACAGACCGCCGTCTGGTGGTCTGAGCCCCTCTGGCCTCCATCCACTGGCTTTTCAGGTCCACTGGGTGCAGCCTCAGGTGGCCCCGGGGAGGGGCCCCGGGTCAGGCGCCACTGTGGAGTCCCCAGGGTGTTTCCGCAGCCGAGCCCTTTCCCAGTGGAAACCACCATCCTCGGGCCGCTCGGGCCCTTTGGAGAGCAGGCCTCTAGGTGAGGGTCCGCTTTTCCCGGGCGTTGGAAAGCTGGGGCCCTCATGCTGGGCTCCTCCCTCTGATCGGCTCCCACTGCCCTCCTCAAGGGGGCCGCAGGACAGCAGGGCTGAGAGCACTCGGGGCCCAGCCCCGCACCCCCTTCCTGGACGGAGGGGCCCTTGTCTGACCTGATGCTGTGTAGGGCTGTGTGCAGCCTGAGACCCAGGGGCAGGAAGGAGGCCCCTGGACTTGGCGTCAAGGCCAGTGAGGATGGGTCTCCGGCCCTACTTTGCACATTAGAGAGCAAGGCTCCCTGGTCAGAGGAGGTCCTGGCGGGTCCGTGACGGGCGTGCTGTGTGGACCAGACACCAGCCTTTGTGTTTTCAAGCTGCTCAGGCACTGCAGCATGAGCGTCCCGGGTGGCCAGGTGGTAAAGAACCCGCCTGTCAATGCAGGAGACGCAGGAGACCCGGGTTCGATCCCTGGGCTGGCAAGATCCCCTGGAGAGGGGAATGGCTACCCACTCCAGTGTTCTTGCCTGGAGAATCCCAAGGACAAAAGAGCCTGGTGAGCTCCGGTCCGTGGGGTCACAGAGAGTCAGACATGACCGAGCGATGGAGCGCGCACGAAAATTACTGCAGCATGACCAGCTCCATCCTCACGGGACCCGTGAGCTCTTCTTGGGGACCACGTGGAGCCACGGCCTGGGCAGCGGCCCCCAGGCCTCCAGCTGGGAGGCAGGGCACAGAGCTGGAGCCCCGGAAACTCTGCTCTGTGGGGGCACCCTCGGGAGAATCTTGGGCCTTCCTGGGCCTCCTTTGGCTGGAACCTCCCCCTTGCCTGCCTTCAGGTGGGAGCCAGTGGGGGGCAAGGGGATGGGGAGGCTGTTTTCAAGGGATGGTTGGAGCGAGGTGGGAACCCCTTCCGTGGAGCCCGGCTCACGCACGTGCTCCGTAAACCACAGCTGCTGAGTGCTGGCCCTCGGAGCCCTCCCTGGGGTACCCCACCCCACCCTCCACAGCGGGGTCTTCTCTGGAGGGGCAAATGGGAAGCTGGTGCCTTGGCTGCCATTTCAGAGATGAGGTGACTGCCTCGGTCCCTCACAGACCGCCGTCTGGTGGTCTGAGCCCCTCTGGCCTCCATCCACTGGCTTTTCAGGTCCACTGGGTGCAGCCTCAGGTGGCCCCGGGGAGGGGCCCCGGGTCAGGCGCCACTGTGGAGTCCCCAGGGTGTTTCCGCAGCCGAGCCCTTTCCCAGTGGAAACCACCATCCTCGGGCCGCTCGGGCCCTTTGGAGAGCAGGCCTCTAGGTGAGGGTCCGCTTTTCCCGGGCGTTGGAAAGCTGGGGCCCTCATGCTGGGCTCCTCCCTCTGATCGGCTCCCACTGCCCTCCTCAAGGGGGCCGCAGGACAGCAGGGCTGAGAGCACTCGGGGCCCAGCCCCGCACCCCCTTCCTGGACGGAGGGGCCCTTGTCTGACCTGATGCTGTGTAGGGCTGTGTGCAGCCTGAGACCCAGGGGCAGGAAGGAGGCCCCTGGACTTGGCGTCAAGGCCAGTGAGGATGGGTCTCCGGCCCTACTTTGCACATTAGAGAGCAAGGCTCCCTGGTCAGAGGAGGTCCTGGCGGGTCCGTGACGGGCGTGCTGTGTGGACCAGACACCAGCCTTTGTGTTTTCAAGCTGCTCAGGCACTGCAGCATGAGCGTCCCGGGTGGCCAGGTGGTAAAGAACCCGCCTGTCAATGCAGGAGACGCAGGAGACCCGGGTTCGATCCCTGGGCTGGCAAGATCCCCTGGAGAGGGGAATGGCTACCCACTCCAGTGTTCTTGCCTGGAGAATCCCAAGGACAAAAGAGCCTGGTGAGCTCCGGTCCGTGGGGTCACAGAGAGTCAGACATGACCGAGCGATGGAGCGCGCACGAAAATTACTGCAGCATGACCAGCTCCATCCAGAGTGATGCACAGCCGAACTCCACTTGACTGCGCGAGGGTCCCAGGGCAGCGAGGGGTCTGAGACCGAATCTGCTTGCTGGACACAGAGCCTACAGGCTTTGGGGTGGACCACATGCGCGTCTGTGCTGGTCGCCTTCACTCCAGCGATTTGGCAAGCTGGCAGTTCTGCAGTTTCCTGAGCCTTCATCTTTAGCGTCTTGGCTGTCTTCCTTCTCACTGTCCTTCCACCTTTTGCTTATTCTTTCTTTTTCCACAGCTCAGGTCGTGGCTGGACTCTGAGGTACCTGCTGTCAGGCAGATGGGCCTCCTGGGACGCTCGCTTGTAAAGGGCCCCCTTCTGCAAACAGCCTGGGCCCCCGCTGGGCAGCAGTGGGCAGCTGTGTGCATCGTATTGCCCCAGGCAGTGGACCTCTGGCCCCAGGCTGGCCCCTCCACCGCTGCCACAGCCGCCGGCCCAGCCTCCGATCAATGATTTCTTAGGCACGACTCACCCCTACCCCCAGCTCCCGGCTCTTTGAGGATGACCCTCAGGAGCCTGGCATGCACTAAGCACCCCATGTCTGGCTATCCTCCCACTGCTTTGGAGACCACCCATAGAGGTCTGCAGGGTTGGGGTCTACCTCTCGGTGCTAGGCCGCGGGCCTGGCACTGGCCACCCCTCGCTGGGTGGTTCTCCTTGGGGTCTGGAGCTCAGTGCTGTCAGGCTAGGGTATGCCAGTGGCCAGAGCCTCTGAGCTGGCCTGACCAGCCGCTGGGGTGAGCTAGACATTCCAAGGCCTTCCGGCCCCTCCTGAGGGGCCCCTGTTCCTGCTGCAGGCAGCACCCTGGTTTTCTCTGCTTCGGAGAAATGTGCTTCAAGAACCAAGGAGGTCACGAGGCTGAGAAGGTATCCTAGTGGCTCTCCGACCTCCACAGACCTCACTCCCGCCACCCCTGGGCTGGCCCGCCTGTGGCCTCGTCTGCAGGCCTCCGTGTGGGCTGGCTCCCTGGCTGACCAAGGTCAGTCCCCACACAGCCCCAAGCTCCAGGCAGAGCCACCCAGGGCCCCTTCGTGGGCTCTGGAAAGATCAACAAACAGCTCCAAGCGGTGGAAATTTCTTTGGCTCTCCAAGTCCAGACAGACAGAGCCGGGACAGAGAGGCACTGCAGATGGTTGGCCCGCCTGTGGCCTCGTTGCAGGCCTCCGTGTGGGCTGGCTCCCTGGCTGACCAAGGTCAGTCCCCACACAGCCCCAAGCTCCAGGCAGAGCCACCCAGGGCCCCTTCGTGGGCTCTGGAAAGATCAACAAACAGCTCCAAGCGGTGGAAATTTCTTTGGCTCTCCAAGTCCAGACAGACAGAGCCGGGACAGAGAGGCACTGCAGATGGGGCCGCCCCGGCGAACAAGCTGCCGCCTGTGTGCGGGAGCTGTCCAGACGCCCCCGGCCACTGGGCGGCCAGGAGACACAGACGGCGTCTGTGCTAAATGGGGCAGAGCCTGCCGGCCGCCCACCCAGCAGCAGCCCCTGGACCCGCCAGGCCCGCAGAGAGCAGGAGACCCAGCCCTGCTGCGTACGGGGACCCTGGTGGATCCCTACCTTGCGAAGTTTGGGTCCTCCCCAAAGGGGCGGGGGGCCTACCTGGCATGAGGACATGAGCTGGGCTGGCCCCCAGTTAGAACTGGCCTCTCAGTCTGGATCCTGGGAAAATAGGAAGAGCTAGTGCGCATCAGGGCTTGTGTGCCAGACACGCCTCTCGGGGCTTTTCCTACCGTGTCACCTCGCCGACTGCTCTCAACAAACGATGTGTTAGGCCCAGCATTATCCTCCACTCTAGGCATGGAGAAGCTGAGATCCGGAGAGGCTCTGTGGTGGGGCCAGAGGGAAACCAGGTCTCTGGCCCAGCTCTCCACACTGCAGGGCCCTGCCTGAGATTTGAGGAGGCCCTTCCAGGGTGCCTTCAACAAGGGTTTACTTCTTGGCCTTGTGCTTTCAGAGGGTAGAAAGAGAAAGTTACGCACAGCTAGAAGACACCTGTTGTATACAGTCAGATTCTCCTCGCTCACCTCCTTCACCACCTCCAGCATCACCTGCAGATCAGGACCAGTATCATCAGCGATGCCTCCAGCAAGAGCATCAGCATCACCCCCAGCATCACCTCCAGCATCACCTCCAACATCACCTCCTGTGTCACCTCCAACATCACCTTCATCACCCCCAGCATCACCTCCAACATCACCTCCTGTGTCACTTCCAACATCACCTTCATCACCCCCAGCATCACCCCCAGCATCACCTCCAACATCACCTCCAATATCACCTCCAGCATCACCTCCAACATCACCTCCAATGTCACCTCCAGCATCACCTCCATCACCCCCAGCATTATCTCTAGCATCACCTCCAACATCACCTCCTGTGTCACCTCCAACATCACCTTCATCACCCCCAGCATCACCTCCAACATCACCTCCTGTGTCACTTCCAACATCACCTTCATCACCCCCAGCATCACCCCCAGCATCACCTCCAACATCACCTCCAATATCACCTCCAGCATCACCTCCAACATCACCTCCAATGTCACCTCCAGCATCACCTCCATCACCCCCAGCATTATCTCTAGCATCACCTCCAACATCACCTCCTGTGTCACCTCCAACATCACCTTCATCACCCCCAGCATCACCTCCAACATCACCTCCTGTGTCACTTCCAACATCACCTTCATCACCCCCAGCATCACCCCCAGCATCACCTCCAACATCACCTCCAATATCACCTCCAGCATCACCTCCAACATCACCTCCAATGTCACCTCCAGCATCACCTCCATCACCCCCAGCATTATCTCTAGCATCACCTCCAACATCACCTCCTGTGTCACCTCCAACATCACCTTCATCACCCCCAGCATCACCTCCAACATCACCTCCTGTGTCACTTCCAACATCACCTCCATCACCCCCAGCATTATCTCTAGCATCACCTCCAACATCACCTTCAGCATCACCTCCAGCATCACGTCCATCACCTCCAGTATCACCTCCAACATCACTTCCAGCATCACCATCAGCTCCAGAAGTCTCACACCCAGGAACCACCTTGGGCCCCACAAGCTGGGCTGGCTCGTCACCCTAATCCTACCGGCTGTGTGACGCTGCCCTCACCACCCACTGTGCAGCGAGGGCACTTCGCCACAGTACCCGGTGTGCCCGGCTTTGGAATCTGCCTTCTGTGGTTGGCACACGCCCTCCCGCCTGTTTTCTGCTGCTGTCTCACTGCATCCCCTTCACACATCTGAGGCAGTGAAGGAACCCAGATGAGGTTTGTGGGAACCCAGGTGAACAGAAGAAAAAGGAGTTCTGAGCAAGGGTCTGGGGTCCCCTCCTCTCAGCCAGCATGGGGGGAATGTCTCATGTAGATTTTAACTCAGAGAAAATCATCGGCAGCTCAGATCCCAAATGGGACATTGCATGTCATTTCAAACAGAGCTGTGTGTGTCCAGCTGTGTCTATACAATATGGGCAGAATGGGCAGGTATGGGGCACCCCAGCCACAGGGAAGCCAGGACTCCAACCGTCCCGAAGTCTAAATCATCTCCAAGGCCCTCCCCTGCCTTGTCCTTCTAGCCCTGTCTCTCTCCCATCCCCAGTGCTGCCCCCTGCCCGCTGTGCCCGATTCATCCTTGCCCCCTCCCCACTTGATCATCAGCCCCTGGCCCCCATCCTCTTGCCTGCTGCTCCCCAAATGAAGGCTGAAGGTCCAGACGGTCCCCTACATCTGACCGCCCTGGACGGTGGAAAGTAGTCACCTTCGTGTCCCCATCCAGAGGACTCCCACTAGCCGGGGACATTTTGGGGACAGAGCCAAGAAGCTCTGAGAGCACCAGCAGGCCACGTGCATTCAGGTTCTGAGTTTCTAGTCCCAGGGGCCTCCCAGCGGCGGTGGGCACAGGTCACAGAGGAGGGGGTGCCCGAGAGATGAAGTGGGCCCCGCAGCATCGCCCCACTGGGAGCACTGCCACTGCGGTCAGGCCAGCGCTTTCTCTCTCTGTTTTTTTGCAACTTTTAATTTTGGTGTCATTTCACATTTACAGCTTCCTTGGTGGCTCAGATAGTAAAGAATCAGCCTGCGATGCAAGCCGATTGGGAGTCCTCTGGATGGGGACACGGCACCTCCAGAAGGTGTCTACTTTCCACCATCCAGGGCGGTCAGATGTAGGGGACCCACTGGACCTTCAGCCTTCATCTGGGGAGCAGCAGGCAAGAGGGTGGGGGCCAGGGGCTGATGACCAAGTGGAGAGGGGGCAAGGATGAATCGGAACCATGCAATAAGACATGGGTTCAATCCCTGAATCACGAAGATACCCTGGAGAATGAAATGGAGACCCACTCCAGTATTCTCACCTGGGAAACCCATGGCCAGAGAGGAGCCTCGTGGGCTACAGTCCCTAGGGTCACACAGAGTTGGACACAACTGAGCGACTGACACTTTTGCTTTCTCTGTTGAGAGACCAGGTCAGTCGCTGGGGTTGGAGGCTCAGGGCCCCCAAGCAGCCCCTCCCCACGCCCGAGGTCGGGACGGAAGCAGGATGCTCACCTCTGCTGTGTTGTGCCCGCTGAGCTTTGACCCACACCTTAGAGGGCACCCACCCCTGCTGGCGTCCACTCCCTCTCTGCCAGCCCCTGGATGGAGACCCTTGCCCGTTTTTCCCAGTTCACGACCTCTGCCAGCACAAACAGCACGAGGGGTGGCCGGGCAAGGGACCCCCGAGATGCTGGCCATTCCCTCAGCTCAGTGGGAAGCAGGTCCAGTGTGGGATGCCGGTAGCCCCAGCTCACGCTGCAGTGCGGGACGGGCACCAACCCACTCATCCCCAGCCCGGAGGTCACCCCCAGCCACACCTTCCCCTGGGGCCTCTGGGTAAAGGCCTGGGCCACGGGAATCCCCGCAGGAGGGGGATCTGCAGTGCGGGACGGGCACCAACCCACTCATCCCCAGCCCGGAGGTCACCCCCAGCCACACCTTCCCCTGGGGCCTCTGGGTAAAGGCCTGGGCCACGGGAATCCCCGCAGGAGGGGGAACCCCACCCTCTCCATGCGGCCGCTGCAGGACGTGACCTCACCCTGCGCCGGGCAGCTGGCCCCAGGCCAGTGCACTGCGCTGGGAGTGTGCTTCCTGCTGCCCAGACCCATCGGACGGGGATGCAAACCGGGCCCGGAGGAGTGGGCCCCGCGGCCTCTGCCTCGGCTGGTGCCATCCCGGGGGCCTGTGGGGGTGACGGTCAGGCCCTCTGGGATCATGGTACCAACCCGCCTGGACGCTGGGAGGCTGGCCCCCTGCAGCAGCAGCGAGGGGAGGGAGTGCAGCCTTTGAGGAGCTGCAGGAAACGGACTCACCCAGAGGAAGCGGCTGGTGGGTTAGCAGCGGCCTGGCCACGTGGACGCATCACCCCCCCCAACCCCCCCACCAGAGGGGCGGGGCCGGGGGCGGGGCCTCACGGCCTGAGATGCCCTTTCCCCAAAGCACCAGGGCTGCTTGGGAGGAACCCACGGTGAACCCGGCCTGGTTTCCCCCACACTGTAGAGGTGTTATCAGACCCAAGCTCACTCTGTTCACATCCGAGAGATGAGGTGCTGAGGCAAGGAAGAGACTTTAATCGAGGAGCTGGCAGACCAAGAAGATGGAAGGCTAACGCCGTCAAATAACCATTCTCTTGGGGTCTGGATTCTGAGTTCTTTTATAGACTAGAGACAAGGGAGCAATGAGGAACTAAAGTCAGAAGGAGGAACAGAGAGAGAGGCAGTGGGGAAGTAAAGTGGAGGGGGCCTCAGTCTTGCAAAACATCTCCAAGGGGATGGCCAGCCTTTGGAGAACTGGGTGTGTTAATCTCTTCTATCCACACGTTCAGTTCGGTCACTCAGCCACCTCCGACTCATTGCAATGCCATGGGCTGCATCACGCCAGGCCTCGCTGTCCATCACCAACTCCCGGAGCTTGCTCAAACTCATGTCCATTGAGTCGGTGATGCCATCCAACCATCTCATCCTCTGTCATCACCTTCTCTCCCACCTTCAATCTTTCCCAGCATCAGGGTCTTTTCCAGTGAATCAGTTCCTCGCATCAGGTGGCCTAAGTACTGGAGTTTCAGCTTCAGCATCAGTCCTTCTAATGAATATTCAGGGCCAATTTCCTTTAGGATTGACTGGTTGGATCTCCTTGCAGTCCAAGGGACTCTCACGAGTCTTCACTGGAGAAGGCAATGGCAAACCACTTCAGTATTCTTGCTTTGAGAACCCCATGAACAGTATGGAAAGGCAAAAAGGTATGGCACAGAAAGATGAACTCCCCAGGTCGGTAGGCGCCCAATATGCTACAGACAAGAGTGGAGAAATAACTCCAGAGAGAATGAAGAGACGGAGTCAAAGAGAAAACAGCGCCCAGTTGTGGATGTGACAGGTAGGCAGGGAGGGACAAACTGTCTCTCCACAAGCCTAACAAAGGCATTTTACAGTCCAGCAGAGGGGCAGGGCCCTCCAGGCAAGCCACTGAATGTGATCATAATAACAAGAGCAAAGCCAACTTGCTTTATGAAAAGCAAGTCAAAGAAACAAGTTTCCAACATGGAGTCAGTATTGGCTTCCTCCCTGCAACGCAGATGCTGGGGCGAGTGTCGCAGCCAAGCAAACGGATGAGAGCTGGAGTTGCTCCCTTCCAGGGACATCATCCCACCACCCCCCCCAGAGGATCACGCCCACTGTCTGCTGCCTGGACCCATGGCCCCAGGATGGGTGTGGGCCCCGGGAGATCAGGGTCCTGCCCCAGCCTGGGCAGCAACTCCCAGGTGTGCTGGCTGAGCACTGGCCTTCAAGGTCTGTTTCCTCCCCATGTGGAGGTCACACCCTGCTCCATGTCGCTCCTATGTGAGTCTCCACGCCCCTATAGCAAAGTCCCACAGACGAGGCAGCTCAAACAATAGACATTTAGGGTCTCCAGTCCTGGAGGCTGGCATCTGAGACCCGGGTGTGAGCAGGGCTCCTGTTCCCTGAGGCCTCTCTCCTGGGCTGTAGACAGCCGTCTGCTCCCTGTGTCCCCCACTTGCTTTGTCTGTGTCCTGACTTCCTCTTCAGTCCAGTGGGATAGGACTCACCCTAGTGACCTCATTTTATCTTAACCACCTCTTTAAAGCCCGTCATCTCCAAATACAGTCACATTCTAGGGTGTTGTGGGGGTCAGGGCCAAAACATGTGAATCTGAGGGGACACAATTCTACTCATACTCTCCCCGCCCAGAGAGCAGAAGATTGCACTCTCGGCTCATCACTCACGCGTTTATCCCACAGATGTCGGCTGAGTGCCCTCTGTGTACAGCGGAGAGGTGGCTACAGGGATGGGCAGGATGGAAGTGACCCCTGTCCCCAAGGGGCTTCCTGAGGGGGAAGGCAGGAAGGAAAGGCCAGATGAGATCGGAAGCAGCCTAAAGGTCACGTGTCGGGGGTCACGTTTCACTCCTCTCTTCTCTCACCCCCAACTTGTGACATCCAACTGCAGGCCAGCCCCTGTCCCCTGAGTTGTTCACCACTGGATGCTACCACCACCCTTGGCCCACCACTCCGGGATCCCAGCCCCTGCAGGGATCCCTGCTGGCCTTGCTTCTGTCCCCCTACCCCAGGCTCTTCTTGGCACAGAGTCGGGGGTTCTAGCCTGTCTACGTCAGGTTACGTCGTGGGTCAGAAGCCACCTGCTGCTCATTCCCGCCAGGGTACACACCCTGGTCCCCAGGATGGCCTCTCGGGTGGCTGCTGCTGCCGTCCGTCCCGGTCGCCACCACTCTCCCCCTTTCACCGGCTCCAGCACACTGGCTGCTCCTGGCTTCTTCTCAAACTTGCAACCACACTCCTGCCTCAGGGCCTTTGCACTGGCTCCTCCCCCAGCCTGGGGTCCTCTTTCCTCTCCTTTTTCAAGGGAGGCTGCCTTTTGTCAATCACAAATCGGCAATTAGTGAGGGCACCACCAATGACTGAACAACAAAAGCATTTGCCCTCTGCCCCTCCGGAGATGAACCCACGAGTCAGTTCTTCGCATCGGGTGGCCAGAGTATTGGAGTTTCAGCATCAGTCCTTCTGATGAATATTCAGGACTGATTTCCTTTGGGCCTGACTGCTTTGATCTCCTTGCAGTCCAAGGGACTCTCAAGATTGCTGCCATCGTGCTAACCCTCAACAACCCCTGAGGGAGTTCAGGGTGGAATGATGAGGCACTCTGCTCCAGAGAATCTGGTGGGACAGGTCTTTAGATAGTTGGATTTTTAGGAACAGATTTTAGATAGTTGGATTTCTAGGAACAGATTTTAGATAGTTGGATTTTTAGGAATAGATTTTATTAGCTCAATCCTTGCATCTCCTCATATCTAAAGAAGCACTAAATCCCTTCACGGTGCCATCAGATCCTCATGACTAATAAAAACCTTGTGTAAAATGAGTGCTCCATGGCATTGAACTCCCCCTTCACCAAAACCTTGTGTACTGACCTTCCCCACTGCCGCTGTCTCAGAAGCTGCCTCCCGGGCGGCAGTCCTCATTTTGCCCCAAATAACTTGAGGGTTGTGCGTCTTTTTAAGTTGTCACCTTGACCACTTCACTTGAATTGCCCCCACCAGCCCTCTAGATCCCCTTTCCTGTTTATGACACTTATCACTTGCAGGTCACATCATTTTCTTCATTATTTTGCTTGTTGTCTAACTTCCTCGACCAAGATGTTGCCCAACCCTCCCCCACAAAGGCAAAAAGTTTCAGCTGTGTTTTTTACTGCTGGATGCCCAGCACCTATAATAAGCCTGAGACTCAGTACATAGTCGTTTGTGAATGTATGTGAGAAGAAATTATTTTGCTTTTCCTCAAGGGTCAGCAAGTGTTTTCTGTCATGGACCAGATAGTAAACACTTTCAGCTTTCTGCCTTACATGATCTCTGTGGAAACTAACCAGTTCGGTTCAGTTCAGCCACTCAGTCGCGTCCCACTCTTTCTGACCCCGTGGACTGCAGCATGCCGTCTAGGCTTCCCTGTCCATCACCAGCTCCTGGAGCTTACTCAGACTCCTGTCCATCAAGTCGGTGATGCCATCCAACCATCTCATCTCTTTTCCAAAGAGTTGGCTCTTCACATCAGGTGGCCTAAGTATTGGAGTTTCGGCTTCAGCATCAGTCCTTCCAATGAATATTCAGGACTGATTTCCTTTAGGATCGACTGGTTTGATCTTGCTGTCCAAGGGACTCTCAAGAGTCTTCTCCAGCACCACAGCTCAAAAGCATCAATTCTTCAGAGCTCAGCTTCCTTTATGGTCCAACTGTCACAACCACACATGGCTACTGGGAAAACCACAGCTTTGACTAGACAGAACTTTGCCATCAAAGCGAAGTGAAAGTCGCTCAGTTGTATCTGACTCTTTGTGACCCCATGGACTATACAGTGCATGGAATTCTCCAGGCCAGAATACTGGAGTGGGTAGCCTTTGTCTTCCCCAGAGGATCTTCCCAACACAGAGACTGAACCCAGGTCTACCGCATTGCAGCCGGCTTCTTTATACCAGCTGAGCCACAAGAGAAGGAATACTAGAATGGGTAGCCTATCCCTTCTCCAGGAGATCTTCCCAACCCAGGAATCAAACCAAGGTCTCGTGCATTGCAGGCAGATTCTTTACCAGCTGAGCTACAAGGGAAGCTCAGCAAAGTAATGTCTCTGCTTTTTAAATATGTTGTCTAGGTTTGTCATAGTTTTTCTTCCAAGGAGCAAGTATCTTAATTTCACGGCTGCAGTCATCATCTGCAGTGATTTTGGAGCCCAAGAAAATAAAACCTGTCACTGTTTCCATTGTTTCCCCATCCAACTCTACCATTAGAAAGCAAAGTAGCCAGAGGCACTGAGCATGTGAATGGGCGTGGCCATGTTCCAATAAAACTTTATTTACAAAAGCAGGTAACAGGGCTGGACTTGGCTATGGACAGAAGCATGCAGACCCCTGGGCTACCTGGTGAGCCAGGGACTGACTCGCACTTGCTCACCCGCTCCCTCCCTGATGCCCCCTCCCGTCCTGTGCAGTGCACAGGTATACTCTCCCCTCCCTGCACGTCTGGGCTGTCCAGCATCCAGAGCACTTGGCTCTTTGCAGCGTTTGAGTCCCCAGGGAGGGGGCTGTCCAGAGTTGATCCTCTCACTTAGCAAATACCAAGGTCGGGCGAGCTCACAGGGCAACAGCTGGAAGGCATTGAGCCCTCCTCCCTCCGCCTTCTTTCCCTGCTTTCTGATGCTCCCCAGCTTCCTCCCTTCCCCGCCCTCCACGGCCAGACCCAGACACCCCTCCAGGATTCCACTCAAGCCCCTCTGCATCACGTGCCCTGAGTCCTCTGTCCCCCAGGTGGGCCTCTCTGGTCCCCAGGGCTTCTAGGAGAGAGGCTGGGTGCTAAAGAAGTGGCTGGTTCAGGCACAGGCTGCCATCAAGTCCTCTCAGGCTCCTGGCCAGGGCTGAGGTCCCGACTGGGTGTGGCCCCTGTCCGTGACCTAAATGTCCGGACTTACCTGCTGGGCTATTGGTCTTCCCTGATAGCTCTGCTAGTAAAGAATCCGCCTCCAATGCAGGAGACCCTGGTTCGGTTCCTGGGTCAGGACGATCCCCTGGAGAAGGGAAAGGCTACCCACTCCAGTATTCTGGGCTGGAGAATTCCATGGACTGTATAGTCCACGGGGTCACAAAGAGTCGGACACACTGAGCGACTGTCACTTTCACTCACCTGCTGGGCCCAGCGCTGTTAACACAGGGTCCCCAGCGTCCGCTCCTCTCTCCACATCACCCCAGTCTGCCGTTTCTCTGACGACTCCTTCTCAGTTCAGCCTCACCTCAGGCACGGCCCAGGGTGGATGTCCAGTCCTGACTCTCCACAAGCCTTTCATGGAAGCTTCATGACAAGTCAGGTTGTCTCTGCATCCCTCAAGTTCAGATTCTTAAAGAGCTGGTCGGGCAGGCCACTGGTCAGCCTGGTGGTTGCTCAGCTCACATGCCCCTCTGTGGCCCAAGCAGCCTTGGACATGGAGGGGGGGGGGGTGACACACCACCGAGGCATCCTCTAGCAGCCTGTTACATGCGGCTAATTCCAAGATCCTGGGTGACGAGGTGGCCTTCTCCCAGCCTCAGGATCAAGAACTCGGTGACACCAGATACCACCTGGAGGGCCTCCAGGGCCAGAGGAGCTGAGCGCCCCGCCAGCTCCCTGCTGGCATGACGATGGCCAAGCTCATCTCTCCTATCGCACAGAATGAAGCTCTGGATTAGTTTCCTGGGGCTGCTGTAAACAAGTTGGGTGGCTCAAAACCACAGAAATTTATTCTCTCATGGCTCTGGAGGCCAGATGTCGAAAATCAGCCATATTTGGCTAAAATTAAAAGTGTCCCAGGGCCATGCTCCCCCTGGAGACGCTGGGGGATGGTTCCTCCTCACCTCCCCCAGCCTCTGGGGGCCA
This sequence comes from Madoqua kirkii, assembly GCA_006408675.1. Lineage (NCBI taxonomy): Eukaryota > Metazoa > Chordata > Mammalia > Artiodactyla > Bovidae > Madoqua > Madoqua kirkii. The sequence goes on along the minus strand of SJYC01017673.1, from coordinate 27,018 downwards.
GGCATCCCTGGGCTCGTGGGCACAGCCCTCCATCCCCGCCTCCATCTTCACGCTCCTCCTCTGCGTCTGGCTCAAAGGCCCCCCGCCTCTCTCCTAGCAGGACACGTGTCGCTGGAGGCAGAGCCCATCTGCACGACCCACGGTGGTCTCCTCCCAACTCGTACATTTAAGCCGGGAGTCTTTTTCTCAAGGAGATTCTCTGAGTCACATCTCCACGAAAACAGACACAGTACCAGCATCCCACATACGTGACGTTCAACAAACTGTAGGAAATCCCGCTGGTAAGAGAGGACGCGTGGAGGAGAAGCTCGGCTGGCCGTGTCAACCGAATCGGGGCCGTGCAGCGTCAAACGGTGCGATGCCATTGCCAGCTGCCACCCTTCCTCCCAGGCTTACGGAAGGTCAGTCTGGCAGCAGCAAGGGCGGCAACGCGAAAGCAAAAGTGTTAGTGTCTCAGTCGCGGCTGACTCTTTGCCCCCCATGCGGCCGGCCCTCTAGGCTGCTCTGTCCACGGGATTCTCCAGGCATGAATACTGGAGTGGGATGCTGTTTCCTTCTCCAGGGGATCTTCCAGACCCAGGACCAAAACTGCACTGTGGGCAGAATCTTTACTGTCTGAGCCACCAGGGAAGCCCCAGCAGACAGAAATGGGAACTCAGGCCCCAGCAACTGATGGCAGGGTTGCTTCAGGGAGCACCGTGGCCTCGTCTGGTGGAGCTGGGGCGGTGTCACCGTCCGGCCCCTCAGCTCCGCTCAGAGTCCCGCACCTCACCCTTCACTCGCGTGAAGATCAGCGTGAGACCGTCCACTGCAGCTTTTCAAATTGAAGTCTAGCTGACTTACAATGTGTTGTTCCAGGTGTACAGCAAAGTAATTCAGTTATATATATGTATGTATAGTCATTCTTTCTCAGATTCTTTTCCATTAAAAGTTATTACAACATATCAAATACAGTTCCCTGTGCTCTGTAGTAGGTCCTTGTTTATTTTATATATAGTAATGTGTATCTCTTAATCCCGAGCTTCTAATTTATCCCTCTTCCCCTTTCCCGTTTGCTAACCATAAGTTTGTTGTCTATGTCTGTGGGTCTGTTTCTGCTCTGTAAATAAGCTCACTCATCTCATTCTTTGGATTCCACCCATAAGTGAAATCGTACGATACTTGCCTTTGGTTTTCTTCGGCTAGGGTGATTCTCTCTGGGTCCCTGCACGTGGCTGCAAATGGCATGAGCCCGTCATTTTTCGGGGCTGAGTAGTATTCCGTTGCATACATGAACCACATCTTTCTCCATTCGTCCATCAATGGGCCCTTTGGTTGGTTCCACGTCTCGGCTGTTGAGAGTAGTGCTCACGGCAGCATTCTAACAGGACGTATGGAAGCAGCGTAGGCGCCCAGCCACCGGAGGACCGGGCTATTTCCACACAATTACATGCGATGGAGGAGTGGAAGGGAACCAACATGAGTTGCCTGTATCAACACGGGTGACTCTCACCGGCATAATGGAAGCTAAGGAAACACAACTTCAGAGTCAGCGTGGGGTCCTTGAGAGTATCCTGGAGCAGAAGGACGTTAGTGGAGAAACCTAAGGTTCAATAAGAGCCTGCGGTCTCGGTAACAGCGTTACGCGGAACGGCATTCCTTACCTTGGATGAGTGGGTCGTGGGGCTCTAAGAGGTTAGCCCTAGGGAAGGCTGGGTGAGGAGCACAGGGGACGCCACGCTGCTCCCCTGCCGCTAGCCAGCCCTAAGCTCGCATCTGTGGGCCCCGCCCTGGCCGCTGGACCTCATGCCTTCGCTTGCTCCTGGCCACACGTCCTTGCTCCTTGAGCCCCTGCCTCGACTGCTGCTGCTGCTAAGCCGGTTGAAAGGGAGGCACATCAGATGCGAGGTGGGAGTGCCCCTTGAGGGCTGAGGGGTGGTCTGTGGGTGGAGGGTTGGCCCCCCAGGCGTTAGTACCCAGAGGAGTTCCCTGCTCTGCCCCGAGAGGGTGTGTTGGAGACGCTGTAGGAGCAGAGAGCTCCACAAACACGGAGTGTTCCCTCTTCCCAAAGTGATGCACCTCATGACAGAAACCCTGAAAAGAGCAGGAAAGCGGAAAAGTTGAAGAGACGAGTGAGAACAATGAGCACAGGCCACCCACCCCACCCGATTAACCGCCAGTTACCCAGACGCTGAGACTTCCTGCACTTCCTCGAAGAGCAGTTACCAGGTCACAGGAGATGGAGAATTTAAGGCTCGGGGGCCAAGACGTGACCCAGTGCGGTGGGCATGCCCTTCCTCCCCCAGGAGGGCAAGGGGTTCTTTCTGTGCTGTGTTATTTTCTGTAAAAATCCTATCACATCAACATTCAATGGTACTTAACCTGAGTCACTCTGTCCGGGAGCGAATCACTGATGCCAACACTGGGTTCATTTCTCCTGCCTGCCTGTCCTCTCTGCAACAGGGCACATTCCCGCTGGGCGGGGACCACGGTGGCAGCCGCTGAGATTCCGTTTTCCCCGAAGCTGATCTGCCCACAACAGATGACATGACCACCATGGTCTCAGTGACCCTCTGGGGAGGAGCCAACACCTGTAGGTGGAAAGGACTTAAGATCCCACAAGAGGAAGAAACACATCCCTGAGTCAAGGGCCACAAGTGTGGACTCCTTGCCTCTCCAGGGACACACGGCTTATGCTGCCCCCATTGCTCACACTGATCCTGCAGCGACTGTCACGCTCGTGGTCTGTCACATCTGTTGGATCATTTCTGCAGAGAAATTCCCAGCTTAGAACTGAGCTTCCTGGTGCTGAACATGCAGCAGTTCGCCTGGCAAGGAGCTAAAGTGAGAAGCAGGTGGGAAGCAGGTGCTGACTGGATGGGGAAGGTGTCACGGCAGTGTCTCTCCAAGATCTGATCACCCTGTCTGTAAAAAGGGGAAAATAGCCCTGACTTCCCAGAGCTGCTATGGGAAAATTTTATTAGAGATTTTAGGATTTTAATCCAGGAAGACCCAATCTTCTCTTGGTGCATTCTACTAGTGGGAAACAAATTGATTCTACATCCCCAATAAAATATATATTTCTTTGCTTCAGTGTGTGCACATGTACTTCGATCAGACCAGTCGATGATAAAACATTAGAAAACACACAAATATGGAAATCAAAAAGAATTAAGTGTTTTAAGCCTGCCAACTCATGTAATCATGTTGTGGGCAGATCAGCTGCGGGGAAAACGGAATCTCAGGGGCTGCCACCGCGGTCCCCGCCCAGCGGGAATGTGCCCTGTTGCAGAGAAGACAGGCAGGCGGGAGAAATGAATCCAGTTAAACCCAGTCTTTTAAGGATTTATGAAGTGTTCTATTTCTTTCTGAGTTATTTTTGGAACATTAAGATATCACTCTATACTCATGACTTTATTTCTTTTTGTAATTAACGTCATTTCTTCTTGAGATGTTTTTAAGACCACAGTGGAACAATGGACTGGTTCCAAATTGAGAAAGGAGTACATTAAGGCTGTATATTGTCACCCTGCTTATTCAACTTATATGCAGAGTACATCATGCAAAATGCTGGGCTGGATGAAGCACAAGCTGGAATCAAGATTGCCAGGAGAAACACCAATAGCCTCAGATACGCAGATGATGCCACCCTAAAGGCAGAAAGCGAATAGGAACTGAAGAGCCTCTTGATGAATGTGAAAGAAGAGAGTGAAAAACCTGGCTTAAAACTCAACACTCAAAAAACTAAGATCATGGCATCTTATCCCATCACTTCATAGCAAATAGATGGGGAAACAATGGAAACAGTGACAGCCTTTATTTTCTTGGGCTCCAAAATCACTGCAGATGGTGACTGCAGCCATGAAATTAAAAGACGCTTGCTCTCTGGAAGAAAAGCTATGACAAACCTAGACAGCATATTACAAAGCAGAGACATTACTTTGCCAACAAAGGTCCGTCTAGTCAAAGTTATAGTTTTTCCAGCTGTTAAGTATGGATGTGAGAGTTGAACCATAAAGAAGGCTGAGAACCAAAGAATTGATGCTTTTAAACTGTGGCATTGGAGAAGACTCTTGAGACTCCCTTGGACTCCAAGGAGATCAAACCAGTCAACCCTAAAGGAAGTCAGTCCTGAATACTCATTTGAAGGACTGATATTGAAGCTGAATCTGCAATCCTTTGGCCACCTGATGCGAAGAACTGACCCATTGGAAAAGAGCCTGATGCTGGGCAAGATTGAAGGCAGGAGGAGAAGGGGACGACAGAGGATGAGATGGTTGGATAGCATCATCAACTCAATGGACATGAGTTTGAGCAAGCTCCAGGAGATGTTTATGGACAGGGAAGCCTGGAGTGCTGCAGCTCACAGGGTCGCAAAGAGTCAGACATGATCGAGCAAATAAACTGAATTGAAGACCACACTATTGAATGCAAATAAGTTTAGAATTCTTATGTCTTTCTGGCAAATTGTATTTTTTTTTTGTTAAAAGCCATTTAATTCGACATTAATATAGGTACATTAGCTTCTTTGTGGTTACCTTTTGTTTGATACATATTTTACATTGTTTTGGTCTTTTAAATTCAATTTTTCTAAATCCTTATGTTATAGATGTCTTTTGTAAAAGCATAATAGCTAGATTTTGTTTGTTTCTTATCAGTTCTCATAAGCTCTGTCATTTAACTTATGTTTTAGATTCATTTACACTTATTGTAACTAACAGTCTGGTATTCATAATTTCAACCATTCTTATTTTGAGCTTTCCGCTTTTGCAGTATTTCCCATGATTCTTTGTTTCTTTTCTCTGTATTTTAAGAGTAATTGACTTTTATTTATTCTCTTTCTTACCCCTTACTCGCTTGGAAGTTATATGATAGACTTCTAATGTGTTGGTGGTTAATTTACAGTTTTTAACAGGCATGTTTGACTTAAGTGTAAAATCAAATATTTCTACCGATTGCTGAAGAATATAAGGACCTTAGAAGGCTTATATAGTCTTCCTCTTTTTAATTTTGTATCCAGTATTATTTCAATATCTTTCAATAATTTGAAGCTGAAGTGGCAATACTTTGCAAAGTATAATAATAGGTTATATAATAACTCTATTATATTGTATAGTAATTTTGTCTTATATAACAGTATTTATACAGCAATGCTTATTTAGATTTACTTATATGCTCATCAAATTCTTTCTAATTTTTTCAGATTAGTATTTTTTCAGCGACAGTCTATAGGTGGCAAATTTTATTTTTTGTCCAGACAACTTTGTTTCACCCTTATTATCTTAAATGATAGTGCATCTGCTCCATCAGCTCAGCCGACCGTGCTTCTCACCCAGCCTCAGTGTCCTTCCTACCCTCCTCTCGTTACTGTCAGCTTGACTGGCTTCTTTGAATCCGATCTGCTTTGCTTTTCCATCAGATTTCTGTGACTCCAGAGGTCTCAGCTTCTGGAGCCTGAGTGAAGATCACACTGTGAATCGGTGTGACATTGCAGTTCCTCAGAAGAGGGCGCAGGGCGTGGGACTGTGAGGGTGACCCCGGCCAGGGAAATCTAAAGAGCCTGCCCGGGGCAGCGACTCGGGACCTGGGCTCTGAGACGGAGCGGGAGTCACCTGAGTGCAGAGGGGTCGGGCGGAGAGATCCGCTCACCGGAGGGCGGGCCGCGCCGGTCCACCCACGGACGCCCGCCACGGCCCTGCCTGCCCCGACCTCACAGCCTCACCCCACTGACCGCCACGAGACAGGCTGCCCTGCATTCTTCCCGAGGCTGGAGGTCACAGCCCCGTCCCCAGCCTTCAGGCAGGGAGCCCCGGGCTGTGTCTGGCCTGGGGCCACCAGCAGGGGAGGAGGAGACCCAGGACAGCAGCCCCCTCCCCCCACCCACTGAGCCCTCCACGCGGGGCTTCTCGGCGGGGCTGGGTCAGCAGCCCTCCTGTGCCACTCGCTTAGGCCCAAGCCTGTGAGAAGCAGACGTAAGCCCACTTTCGAAGAAAAACAGAGGCCTCCGCGAGAACAAGGGGCCGACCTGGGCCTGTGGCTGCTGGAGGAGGCGTCACCCTGCCCCTTATACGGACAGCCGCCCAGATCCCAGGACCAGGACTGCTCCGAGGGAGAGGGGTGTCTCCAGCCCTGCCCTGTCCCTCACTTTCCACTCCATTAAAATACCCAGACCCACACACAGACACAGAGACACACACACACAGAGACACACAGAGATACACACACAGAGACACACACACAGAGACACACACACAGAGACACACAGAGATACACACACAGAGACACACACGCAGAGACACACACAGAGATGCACACACACAGAGACACACAGAGAGACACACAGAGAGACACACACAGACACAGAGACACACACACAGAGACACATAGAGACATGCACAGAGACACACAGAGACACACAGACACAGATACACAGAGACACATACATAGACACATAGAGACACATACACAAATACACACACAGAGACGCATAGAGACATATACACAGACACACACACACAGATACACACACACACAGATACACACAGAGACACACACGGACACATAGAGGCATATACACAGACACACACACAGACACATGGAAACATATACACAGACACACATAGAGATACGCACAGACACAGATACACACAGAGACACATGCACACACACAGACACATAGAGACATATATACAAACACACACAGACACATAGAGACATACACACACACATACAGATATACACACAGAAACAGAGAGACATATACATAGACACACACAGAGATACACACAGACACAGATACACACAGACACACAGAGATACACACCCACATGCACAGACACACAGATATATACACACATAGAAACATATAGACTTATACACAGATTTACACAGACACATATACACACACACATATATGCACACAAACACTTAGAGACACAGACACACAGAGATATACACACACAGACACCATGTAGACACACAGATGCACAGAGATACAGACACACACAGTGCGTGGCGGTGCCCTTACAGCCACCTGGCTGACACGGGGCCGGGAGCAGACGGTCGGGGGCTGAACCCTGGGTGTGTGTCTCTCGCGCTGTGTCCCTGCCAGCCAGCACCCCCTCCCCTGGGACCCCAGGTTCCTCATCTGCAGCACGGGGCCCCCAGTGGTCCCCCCACCCTTGGGGTTCTCTAAGGAGGACACAAGGCCGCTCAGGAGGAGTTGCTGGAGCAAAGCCTCCGGTCCAAGGACGGCCCGGAGGTGGCCACCGTGGCTGCCGCCCTGCCCTGTGGCCTTGGCCTGGCCCCTCCAAGGCTGTCGGGGCCATTGTGCCCAGCTGCCCTAGACCCTCCTGAGGAAGCAGGCTGCGGGTAGCTTCTCCGAGCTGGGGGGCAGGCTCTCCTCACTCCCAGCTCCTGGGCTCCCTGGAGACTGGCCAGGCTCAGTGAGGGGACCACAGAGGCTCTGCTTCCCGGACACCTGCATCCTTCGGGCTGCAGGGCAAGGTGGCGTCTGAGCTCCAAGGAAAAGTGCGTCATCACTGGTGGGGAAGGGAGGGTGCTTCTGCGAGCCAGGATCGCCCACCCAGGGCCCAGCGCCCCTGAAGGTGAGAAAAGAGGCCTCAGCGGCTCCTGACTGCCTGCTTCCAACTCTGCGCCCCGCCCTCCCCCGAGGCCGCCGCCCCTGAGGTGAGGGCCCTGCCCCTCATCTGCTGGGGTCCCCTGAGCCTCCTGTCGGGGGGCCTGACTTCTGACTTCAACACCCCATGCTGAACCCACTCTCAGGGCCTCGGGGACGACCTGGACCCCTTTGGGCCTGAGTGCCACGCTCGATCTAGGAATTCCTTTTTGAAAAGATACAGTTGTCGCCCCATCTGCCCCTAATTCATCTGCGACACCGTTGCAGCATCTCTCCAAGGTGCTGCCCGATTTCCTGAAACGCTGACCTGGTGGCCCTCCCTCCCCACCCTTCCATGGCGGTCTGGTGCGGGCGACCCCCCAGCATGCAGCCTCTCCCGGCAAGTCTCCCCGAAACCCAGCTGGCCACCAGCCCCCAAGGGAAAGGAAGAGCCTCTCAGTCTGCGCTCCGAGGCAGTTTCAAAAGAGTTTGTTTTCTTTCAAAACAGAACGTATCGAGCGTCCGGCTGACCAGCGGGTCTGAGGCCAGAGCCGAGGGAAGAGCTGTGACCACTGGGTGTGCTGAGTTGACAGCGTGGACAGGGCAGTGCCCGCAGGAGCTTGGCCGGATCACGAGCAGCAGGCGCTTCTGATTCTCCCAGGCCTGGTCCACTCTCAGCCGAGGGCGGCGGAGGCCGAGCGTCCTGGCCTCCCAGTGGGTTCCAGCCCCCTGGGCCCGTTGCTAGGGGAGCAGCAATGGCTCACTCCATCCCCCCAGCCCCTGGCACGGGGACACTGGGGGCAGAGAGAGCAGCCAGGTGGTTCCCAGGACTTGAAGTGTGCACTGAGCTCCAGGCATTTTCTCTTCTAAAAAAATCCTCGCTGCTCTTACCCTCACTCGACATTTGAGGAAACTGAGGTTCCCAGTGCTCATTGGCTACATTTCTGCCACCTGACAGTCTTGCCTTTCCCCCTGTTCTGCTGCCAGATGCCGAGCTGGGCACATGGCCTTCTAGGCTAAACACTACATTTCCCAGACTCCCTTGCAACGAGCCCTGGCCAAGGCAAGGTGAAGAGGTGTGTCTCCCCTCCTCCTTCCCCACGTGGGACCTGAGATGGAAGGTACTCGCAGAGGACAGCTGATTGATAATGTGGAAGGAGGCTCGGCAGCCCTGGGCTCCCTGCCTGACCTTTCTCTGGGAAGTTAGCTTCAAGGCAGAGCCCCTGTGTCTTTAGGTCTTTTTCTTATGCAGCGGCCTACTGACTGATACAAGAGCCATCACTGGGCAGGCCCCCTCTGGGGGTGTTGCTCTGGCAGATGGAGCCTGAACTGTCTGAACAGCCAAGTGAGCGGGGTGCAGGCGACCACACAGTGTGACGTGGGTGGCTCTGGACTCTGGGTACCCAGCCCAGGACCTGGCCCCGAAAGTGGCTGGTGTGGCCTGCGGCCCCAGCGCCTGCACCTGGCAGGCTGCTTTAAGAGGAACAGAATGGGAACAAGAAAAGACCCAGGTTTGCTGGGTGCTGACAGCAGCAATGTGCTGGTCCAGCTCCTCTCCGTGTGGCCCTGATTCACTTACTATTATTATTTATTCCTTTTTATTGATTCATTTTTTTTTTGCCTACAAGGGGTAGGACACTGGGCTAGGCAGTCTCCACATGAATCCAGGTTCCTTTATTTTTAAACAACTCTGTTGAGACATAATTCACATACTGTGCAAATTACCCCTTTGAAAGTATGTGATTCGGTGGTTTTTGATATATTTGGGGTTGTGTGTCCATCATCGTAATCACTGTTAGTACATTTTCATGCCCCAAATGCCCTCCCCACAACTACCCACCACTCCCACCCCCTGGCCACCACCAACACACTTTCCATCTCTACAGATTTCCCTCTGTAGCCCGTATCAGAGGACATGTCCCATTATGGGGCTTTTGTGCCTGGCTCTGAATTTCTCTGAAGACGAATGTCCTTGAAGTTCATCCACATTTTAGCACAAGTCCATATCCAATTCCTTTGTAGGGGTGAACGCTGTTCCGGTGTGTGAATAGACCATGTTTTATTTACCGGTGCTGGACGTTTCGCTTATCCTTATCTTCTGCCTGTTGTGAACGATGCTGCTCTGTACATGCATGTACACGTCTTTGCATGGACCGGTATTTTCCTTTCTCTTGGGTCTATACCTAGGAGTGGAATTGCAGGCAACTCTGTGTTCAGACAATTTGGTTTATCCCTGAACCGAGATGGTGAAGGCAGAGGGTGGCAGAGAGGGTCAGACGACCTAGCTGTGGTTCTGTCTCTACTGCTTGCAGCCTGGGTGGCCGTAGACTTGACCTTGAACCTCAATCATCAGGAACAGGGGACTGGGGAGTAGGGTGACATCTGCCATTTTGGGGTGGGCTCTGTGGTTATTACCTGCACACAGGGGTGTGTCAACACCCCTCGTGGGGGGCTCACCCTTACTGGGGGTCCACCAGGGTGTCTGCAGGGCTTGCCCCAGGAGGTGCTCTGAGTGGTGAAGGCCAGTCTGGGGTCCTTGAGTGGGCAAGCATCTGGGCCTGGGTTTGGGACTCACGGGTGGTGGCTGAACACCCATCCTTGGCTGTAGGCTGACAAAGAGCAGGGCAAAGGACAGAAAGACCCTCACCCCACCCCCACCATGCTACCCTGAAACTTGTCTCCTGACCCCTCTGGGCCTGGCCCCCGGGGGATACACAGCCCTGCCCACCAGCCCCTGCCTCTCCCATCTCAGCCCCAAGCCTCATCCTCAGGCCCCCGGTGGACTGCTATTGAGTCCACGAAGCCCTCTGCTCTCCCCCACGCCAGTGATGGAGGCTGGTCCTGGCCTGGAGCAGTCACGGGGCCTGGGGTGCTGTCCGAGGGGGCCCCCAAGCCTCGGTCATCAGGGACTCTGTCCTGCCTCCACCCCCTACACACCAACTTCTCTGCGATTCCAAGTGAACTTAGCCCCGCTGTGACGTTGGAAGGGACGTCGGCCTGTGTGGGTGGTGGTTGGTATGTGGGCCCAAGGCCTTTGACACCTCTCAAAGGCCCGCCTGGCCCCCGGACGCTGCTGGTGGCCCTGCCCTGACCCGGCCACTGTGGGAGTAAGCGTGGCCGGCACTGACCCAGCAGCATCACCTGGGTGGCTCCACTTTGATCTGGACCCCAAGAGGCAGGTACAATCCCGTCCCTACTTTGCAGATGAGCACACTGAGGTACAGGGGGGGCAGAAATCCTCCCCAGGTCCCTGTGGGAGGAGCCAAGCCCAGGATCAGATGCTTTGCCCACTCAGAGACCCCAGACGGGACTTCACCACTCAGAGCACCTCCTGGGATCAGCTTCCCAGGCACCCTGGGGGAGCCCCAGCTGAGGGAAGCCCACCATAAGGTTCTGGCACCTGGAGATCAACTGATCACCCCAATGCCCCCTAGACAGCCCCGGATGCCCTGGGCAGGGGGAAGGAGGGCAGAGGAGCCCCACAGAGCCCAACCAGCACCCAGGCATCTGGGCAGTGCCTGCGGCTGGTGCTCTGGCACTGCCCTGTGCTGGGCAAATGGCAGGGCAAGCTGGAGGTCCGAGCACAGAGGACGAGGGCAGCATGGGCCTCGAGGCTGTGAGAACCCTTTTGCCCTGGGAGTTGTGCAGTGCGCAACCTGCATGCCCATACAGTGGCCTGGAGCAGACTCAAGACAGAGCTGAGGGCAGACGGCCGGGGAACCCTGTTACACCTGCATCGGGCTGGCCAAGAGATGGAAGCCAGGTGGGCGCAGGCCAGTGGGGAGGTTACCTCTGTGGAACCTTCTCTGATATGCAGGTGAGGCTGTGGGTGGCTGGGACAGTGCCCTCAACCCCGGGAGAGTAGGATCCCCCATCCAGAAGGCAGTACGGACCCGGCAGGGCCCTAATCCAACCCAGTTGCCCCTCATTCCACTGTGTGGCCTGGGGACTCCCTCTTGCATCTTTGAGAAACAAGTCTCTTCTCTATGACATGGCAAATCTCCTGAGGGGAATGTTATAAAAGTCATTAGTATTTAAAGCATCAGATACTTATCAAGATAACAAACTGTGAGTTGACTATTTGCTTTGCCTTAGACGCAGTGTTTGAACACAATTGCCTCATTCACACTGAAATTTGAATCCAGATCAGATTCCAGAGTCTTTGTGACTGCTGTCCCTCCCACCAATAATACTTCAGCAGCTGCCATTGATTGATCAGCTGCCACCTATTGATCAGCCTCTGGCAGGCAGTGGGCAAGGGGGTTTATGTGCTTCATCTTGTCTGATCGTCACAACAGCCCTGTAAGTGAGTACTGTTACCGTGATCCCCACTTCACAGATGAGGAAACCGCAGCTCAGAGAGGGCAAGTGACCTCCCCAAAGTCACACAGCTGGTGTGTGGCAGAACCAGGGTTTGAGCA